>PVIC010012110.1:0-40236 GCA_004025085.1 Thryonomys swinderianus
GCACGTTTCCGGGATTACCACCGAAGCATTGACATGGCAAGCGAAATACTAGCTCCACGCTCAGGGGTCTTAGGTGTCACGGTGAAAAAGAACATTTAAAGTTCAAGGGAGATGTGAGGAAGTACTGTAAGCACCACAAACACAGGAGTCGAGGTGCAAGACGGATCTGGGGTAAAATAACACACGGAAACAGCAAGGGACACCCTGAGCAGTTCCGTGGAGCTCTTGACCAGGACTCCGTACCTCACAGGCTGACCTGCCTAACACAGCGGTGACGCTGTCCTCCTGGGTCCCAGAGCAGAGGTGGGACGCACCAGTACCTGGATGCCCTGAACAGCAGGTTCTGCTCTGTTATCCATGACAGGATCGTAGAATACATTCCTCACAGAAATCCCAAGGAAAACCTCCATGGACTCTTAGCCATCTTAAGAAAAGTTGAGTCTCGATCAGAAAACAAGAGTCAGTAATTAAAACACTAAGTTTTCAAAATACCTGGGTATAGTTATTATTTTTAATAATGTATAAAAGCCTGTGAGCCCTCATTTTATAAGTGTTCAAGAAGTGTGCAGTGTTCTTGCAGTAATTTACATGGCTCAAGAGTGCCCGCCCAGAACAGACTTTACCACGGATAGCCCTGCTCCACTGGGCCGCTCTCAGCCAGGCCGTGGGATTCCACCTCCTCTCCAGCACCCTGGCTCTGCTACTCCATCGGGGCAACAGTAACAGTAACCTCCTGATCTGCCAGCAAGAGATTTATTTTGTTCACACAACAAATACTCTGTCTAAATGAAGTGACAGCATCATGACAATTTGTTTATGGTCCTTGTTGATGATTTTCTCTCTTACAACTTAATTTAATGATTTGTTGCTAATTCGATGATTTGTTTGATGTTAAAATTATTTGTACAGATGATCTTCCACATCCATGAGTCCCTTATCTTCAGACTTAACTAAGTGCAGATTGAGCATATTTAAACAAAGAGCATCAGTACTGAACATGAACAGACCTTTTTCAACAACTTTATTGTTATATGTTGATGTGTGTAAGGGTCACTCTCGGCGTAGGGAATCTACCCATCCATAGTGCATCTTGATTCTTCTTTTCCCTCCATTCTGCTCCTTTCTTTTCAACTCTTCTTCCCTCCTTATATACAAAACTTTCCACTGTTTTTTCTGTTTAATTTTTCCTTTTCCCTTCCTTTATTTCTCTCTTCCTTGTTTTCCTTCCAGTTTAAGTATTCTCTACTTCTCAATATCTATCACTCATTTAAGTCTTCATTTACACATTTTTACACTTCATTCTTGTCACGACTCCCCGAACAATACAGAGCTACTATTTACCTAGCATCTGTGTTGCATTAGCTATCTCACCTCATGTGCAGATGATCTGAAGTTTGCAGGAGGAGCTACATGGCTCTGTGTCAGTACTATGCACTCCTCTGTAGGAACTTGAGGGCCTGTGGGTTTTGCTGAGGGCAACCTGAACTGAACTCAGCGTGGAAGACACGAGGGGCGCATTAGGTTTATTCCTTCTCTGCCGTAACACATCCCCTGCATCTGCTTTTACTGTTTAACTTCAGTGTTGGTTTGTCAAGCGGCAGTTCCACCGCTTTCTGGTGCCTGCTTCTCCGGGTCTCCCTCTACCTGTCCCTGTGTGACCCTCTGGGAAACAAATGACTGAGCTTAGAAGAGCAAGATTCAAAGACGACAGCAGGCGCAGCCGGAGGTGGGCATCATCCATGTCCCTGCGGCATGGCTGGCAAGCCCTGCCAGCCACCCGCCTCCTCCCCGGCCCTGGTGCCTGCTGCTGTTCCTGAGCTCTCTGCACCAGGGAGGGCAGCTATGCCGCAATCGAAATAGTGGAGATGTTTCCATCGAACCCATGTGGGAAAGAAACACTCTGGACTTTAAGATCCATAACACAGGGCAATAACACAGGCTGTTCATCTTGAAGTATCTTATAAGATAAAAATTGTCTAAGTTAATTGTTAAAGATTCTCCAACATTATATATTTTTATCTGCTTAAATGTGATTTGGAAATTATTCTGCTATACATTCCTAAAATATAAAATGACAACTAAATAATTTAAAAAGGAAAATGTATATAAATACATACTTTAGTCACAAATATGTTTTTCTTTTTAATGCTAGCCACACATGTCCCCCTTACTTTTTAGCTGGATAAGCTATTTCTCATCTCCACCCTGCAAACATTCATTTTATATATTAAAACATTAAAACCTTATAATGAAGGTCACTTATTTGGAAGTCCCTGCATAAGATTATCTAAACCAGGAAACATACTGACAAAATCTCCTGTTCTAGAATGCTGTTTCTTTAAAAATATCAGAGCATTTTCTATTCAAGGCAATCCTCCAGGCCTATACAAAATGCCTCACTCAAATACTTAGAATTCTATATTGTGGATGACTTTTTGATTTATTTTCCCTTCAACAGAAACACTGCAGAGTTTAAACAAGAATTTGACTGCTTGTTGTTTCAATTCCTATGTTTTAGATAAAAAAATTCTACAAAGAGGCTACATAAAAATGCCTGCCCTTCAATGATATCACTAAACTATCCATACGTTGCTAAATTTTCCTCTAAATATAAGTATATAGAATAAAATAAGTGATGTTAGAGTGACTGTAGAAAACTGAAATGTATCTTGTATTGGGACAGAAAAATAACTTATTTTGATTCACAATGTGTCTCTGGGCCTGAGGCCATTGGCTTTACTATATCATGAAATGTTTTAATCCTCATTTAAATAGATCATTATGAAAGGGGCAAAAGTATGTTTACCCCAAACAGGAGCCTATATGGGTGGGTGCAAAGGAAACCAGTAGTGGGCAGCTTAAATATGTATTTTACATACAAAATAGTTATATAAATCAATAGCCATACAGTTATGTAATTACAGATAATATAACATATAGGAATATAGTTATATACTGATACTTATAAACATATCTTATATAAACATAGCTACATGTTGATAGTAATAAGCTATCGAAGATTTGTAAGTATAGATACACATGCACACACGTGTGCACGTGCACACACACACACACACATGGTGCTCTGAGGTTCTCAGCTTCTCTCTGCCATGCTGGCCCATGACACGGAACTGCCCTGACGCCACAGGCTGTGGCCTGAAGCCCACGTGTTGCTGTGGAGGCTGCTGCCTGCTCTGCAGTACGTCACCTTCCTATAGTCACCTGAAAATCTTGCTTCCTCCTCTGTGCTGTTCCTGTCCCTGGAACTGGGTCAGGATGTGACACCCGGAAGTGGCCGGCCCAGGGACCCCCTCAGGGACCGTGAAGTCCACACAGATAGCACCTACCCAGCTCCCACCTCTCCACGTCTACCCAAGCGCTGGAGACTTGCTCTTTATCACCCAGCAGGCCCTCGGCACGCACCGGGCCTCACGGTGCTGCTTCATCACTTGGCACTAACGTGGTTGAGGCACCAGAAAAGAAGCCTAGGTCCCTGGGATGGGGGTGATAACTTCTCCTCAGCGGTTTCCAGCAACTCGAAAACTCTGGAGAAGCTCGTCAATCGCTAGACAAAAAGGAGACACAAAGATCAAGCTCTTTGTTCAAACGGGGGGCGGTCGGGGAGTCCCACCCAGCCAGAACTCCCCAGAAGCTGCTACTGGTGGTGGCTGATTCTCCAGGGAAAGCCAGGCTGGATGGCCGCAGGACGATACCAGACCAGCCTTTAACAGGTAGGAGAGCTGGAAGGAATCTTAGAAATACACAGCTCTCGCCCTAAGATCTTCCTGCTCTTACTTATTTCTTTGCCTTCCTGATTGTGAACCTCAGTGTGAGCCTGGATCCCAGCCCTGGGGGTGGGAGTCTTTGGTTCTTCCGGATGTTAATGAATGTTAAAATTTCTAAGGCACCACCACCAGAGAGGGTGATGCCCACTGTAAGACTTTAAGATGCATCATTCCTAAGGTAAAGGACAGCTATCCACTCTGTTGAGTATTTGTTTTACTTATTATGAATGAATGTTGGATACAGTCAAATCGCTCCTGTATTTACAGAAATGACTAAAACAGTATTCCCTTAGTCTCATAGGAAATGCATTATTTATAACACTGTCCACCTGCTCATCACAGGTATGAAAACACGAATATAAGTGAAATGTGAATATACATACGCGTGTCTATATTTAAGGCCTGGACAACTGGTGTTGTCCAGGATTGTTCGGTCTGTGCACTGCATCAAAGGAGACTGTTTGCTGCGTGACCGTGTGAGAGGGCAGACATGTGGCCAAAGGCCCTTGCACGGGGCTGTCGCTACCACAGCACAGGCTCTGCTCTTGGCACAAAAACACTGGCTGCCGAGCCTGTGGCCTCTGTAGTTGGCATGTTCTGTTTCGCTTCAAGGCCCCTTCCAGGACTCTTTCCACCCCTCCGCAGCAGCTGCACAGGACCGCTCGGCCCAGGCACAGGTCTCCACCCGCCCTTGGCTTCCTGTGTCCACTGCTCAGCATGGGCTGCCGTCTCCACTCACCAGCATTTCTAGGGCTTTGAACTCTTAATGCATTTTCCTAGTACAAGAAGAGCCATGAACAAAGGGCCTGCTATGTTCAAAGATACGTAGACAAATATACCTCGCAGCATTGAAGCAACTGCTCCCCCAGCTTCCTTGCAAATAGGACTGTGTGTGTGGGGGTGTCGACAGGCTGAGCCCTGTGCACTGGCTCCCGGGGCTGACAGTTCTCCCTCACTGGGACGGGGCAGTGCTTCCTGCTCTGACTAGGAAGCTCTTCGGTGAGCGGCTGCTCTGGGCCAGGAGGTGAGAAGTGCTGTGGGTGCGGAGCTGAGCACAGACCCCGCGCTATTCCTGGGGGCCCTGCGACCTCACAAGGGTCTCCATCGAATATCCCCGGAGCTCTGGAGCAGATCGAGAACACCCCGGCCTTCCCCGACTCCCTCTGTCATCACGTGTCATGGCCTGTGCTTAGAAAGATGCTTTTACTGCCCCTTGTTGCTTTCCTTGTCTTTTTTGTGAGAAGAATCGCTTCTTTGCCACTTTGCCTTGGAACCAGTGAATCATGAACTAAAACCTCTACGAGTTATAAGCTAAATGAACCTTTCCCTTTTAATTTTTGGTGCAAGTGTTTTGTCTCAGCAACAAGAGGAGTGAGTGATCTGTCACGTGAGCCAGTGACTTGACCCTGACACAGTTCTCAGGATATGATTTATGATTCAGAGTTGTGCCAAGCAAACATCTGCCCTCTGGGGAGATGTAAACAAAAGGTCTGCAAAGAGCCAAGCTTGTACAATGTCCTTTTGTAACACTTTCCCTGCTATAAACATACGGGTGAAAAGTTCTTTCTTTAACCTTACATACCGGAACTCAATGTAGTTCCCTTTCCAAGTAGGTAAAAACTGAGAAATTCAGAAGAAGCCCTGAGCCACGCTTGCTCAGAGGACTCCCTTGGTCAAATAACAGAGCAAACGTAACAGAAAGGAAGTTGTGCATTCTTCTAAGCAGTGAGAAACAGTGCCTATTCAGAAAAAGACTAACAACCATAGTTACTTTATTTTGCCAGAAAAAAAATGTTAAAATGTAGAAGGAAATTGCCCAATTTCATAGGTTAAAAGTTAGAATGAGGAGATGAAATTTCATTTCCCTTGGCTGAGACCCCAGGGCACATCTGAGAGGGTGGACTGGCCTGAGCTGAGCATGACGGGTTATCACAGAGAACGGAAGGTGTCCTGGGGAGATGGCGCAAGAGCCGGGGGCCAGAGGGAAAGGCTGTCCAAGCCCCTGCAAGACAAGAGCCACGCAGATGTACATGTCCTCGAAGCCCCAGGAACTGTGGTTTATAACATTCAGCATCAATTCCAGCAGATCGGAAATATTTAGACTTCCAGGTTAAAGACCCATGTGTTAGATTCTGGCTAAAAGCCCCATTTTTCAGTGAGATTCGCACTGCATATGAAAACACTCCCCAATTACTGGAGCCCCACAGGCAAATGCTTATTCTGTAGCACACCCCAGGAGACAGCAGACCTACAGGGGCACCTTGCAGCCTTCCAGGAAGAAGCCTGCCCCCTCCACATACCCCTCTAAAGGAACGCCAGACGGCCCGGTCATCTAGTGCCAACACTTCTTGGGGGGAAGCGTCAGGCGGCACTATTTCCAACAAGAGTCCCTGAGAACACTGGTCTCCCAAAGTCTCAGCGACCACGGATGACCCCGGCGTCCTCCAGAGCAGCCCGACCTGGGCACCGTGGGTCTGACGTGACTCACGTGACTGCTGCATCCCATAGCCCCTGTGGCCTGAGTCCCCTGTGGCATTCCCAGCAGGAAGCTGTGTAGACTGCCCTTTGACATTCTCTCTCTTCTGGGCGGAAGACTCTCTGGAACCAGGCATAGCTCCACGGATTCATTCGATCCTATCCAGCCATATCCAGGCTGGCCAGGGCGCCCCGGTCCAGGGAACGGAGCAGGGCTAGACTTGGGTGCCGGCGATGAACACTGACCACGGTCTGAACAGGGCTCAGGCCACTGTAACTGTTCATTTACAAGGAGGAATTCAATATTGACATTTATGCCACTGTGAAATAGGAAAGTCTTTTTTGAGTTTAGTGCTCACCATTAGTACTATATAATCTTACCAGGGAGGACCTGGAAGGTCACTGCCAAGTATAAACCATTATCAAAACCAACTTTAATGAGCTCCAGGCACCATGACTGCAGGCAGAGCGGTTCTCAGTGCTAATTTTGTATCATTCGGAGCAGCTCTGTGATGCTAATTAGAAAGAATTTGAAATAATGTAAGAATATGAACAAGAAATGAAAGTCTACGTGCAAATATCATCAGAAGAAAAATTACATATGAAATAAAGACAGCTCTGGGAGGGAAGAACCTAGGATGGAAAACACCAGCACAACACACATGCTACTGTAAGAGACTCCAAAGCAGCAAAGAGCTGGAAGAGCCAGAGCACTCACACCCACCCATGCCAGAACACGGGCATGGTGACAACCGAGCAAGTTTAAAAACGAACGTGTGCGCTCAGTAACCAGGTGTGCTTGTTCACCATTCTTTACTCCATTGGAAGTAAGATGACTGTGAATAAAATACAGTCCTGGATTTTAAACTCTGAAAATATCCTTACTTTTGGTATTAAAATTTTAAAAACGAAAGTACTGCCCCTAATATCAGGGTAACAGAACTGGTTTTCTTTCTGGAATAGAATGAAGTTCAGGAGGATGTTGTATACCTCGGGGAAACATTAACTGTAACTTTTCCACTTTGGAAGCACATGCAGAGGAAAATAATGAAAGAATTTGTGGCCAAAGATGAATTCATAATTCAGAGGAAGCAGCAGCATATGCACACACGCCCCCACATGTGCACACAGCCACACACACTTGCCTGCATGACAGTACGTACAAATGCAATTAGATCATTCATATTTTATAGATAGTAAATCAACATGACTTTTCTCTCAGTAAAGGAAGATAGAGCCAGAAGAGGGCAGAGAGGGCTGTGCACCCAGCCTGCTGGGAGGGTGACCCGGAGGCTCGGGTCTGGCCACCTTCTTCCTCGCATCCCCAAGCCAACAAGGGCACCGCTGACACTGCCCTCGGCCCAGTCTGCTGCTGTCACGGGCCCGGTTCAGGAGGTGCTTATTCAGTGGCCCAGATCCCGGTCACCTGAGGAGGGACCCGGCTGCTCAGGCTGGAGGTCCTGCTCCCTCTGTCCAGCTTGCATTCATGCCTCCTCCTTCATGTTCTAGCTCCTTGAAGGTGGGAATTTTGCTGTTTCCATCTACCTGGCTCTCAGTGTATTAATACCTTGAAATAGACACCTAGCACTTTTGTATGTCTAAGTACACACATAAATGGCCTGAATACTCTGTGTGGCACAGGGCGACAGCCACAGATCCGTCACTAAACTCATTGAGAACTGCCTTTCTGTCCACTTACAAGACTTATAAAAATGAACAGTATCATGTGAGTTCCCACCAAGCATTACAGAAATTACTTCTGAAAGGAGGTGCAGAAACAGGCTGAGTTCTTTCCCTCCTCTTCCTTCTCAGATATCAAGACCTCATCACTAAGCACATTAGTGGTCGCAAGAAGATAAGAGGAAGGCGTCCATTAAATAAGCTTCCTAACAAAAGCCGCCTGGCGAACTTCAGAGGTTCCCTTTGATGTCTGGATTCCATCTGTCTGCCCTGCTATTTCTGTCTCTCTCTTAAATGTGAGAGGCTTGTGGTTCATGTGCTTTCAGTTTCAGAGCCCGCATGGTTTCAAAAGGCAGATGCCACAGCTTCTTTCTCCTCGCCATCACTGTTCCTTTCTCCCACATCGTGACACAAGTTCCTTTGAGAACTGCTTCCTAATAGTGTCAAACTGGACAATTTCACAGCATTAGCACAGCCTGGGACAGATGTGGAATGCGCTTCCCATCCTAACAGCAGGATGCCAAATAGCAGTATGTGGGTGTTCTTCTCGCACAGCAGGGCTTATACAGTACCACAAGGATGTGCATGATTGGAGTCAGTTCTAGCACAAGGGTCTTCCCTGCAACTGTCTCTTCCAAAGCAGAACCTCAGGAGATTCTGGAAGTCAGACAGATCCAGAAAGATAAATGCCCCAGGGAGTGAAATGTCAGTTTCTGAGGTATATCTTCAGACCATAGAGGAAAAGAGTTATTTTGGTATTTTACTGAGAAGCTTTGAAGGCTTCTAAATATAACCTTTTCCAATCTAAAAATATTTATTAAAAAACCTAAAGCAGCAGTAGCTGCTTGTATTGTTTCTTGTGCTCACATAGAAATGTTTGGAACCAGGTGCTGGTTCTTATTAAAGGAAGCACTGAGGAAGAAAGAAACCGTGGCATCTGTGAAAAGTATTCAATGTTTTAAAACATTTTTTTTTCATGCTCCAACATCTGTTACTTCCTTCCTTAGTTAATTATAAGTTGCTTAGAAAATTATTGTGTATGTGAATTACTTTAACAACTGAAATTATACACATTCAATAACACCACTGGAGGCAATGAGATGAAATAATTAAAAATGGGGAAATGCAAATCTTAAGCAAAACAACAATTTAAACATGTTATTGACATAATTAAATATTTACACTCCTACTATAAAAAGAACCATCGGCCATGACCCAAACCAAAAAACAAGCATAATATTATTGAACTGGAAATCCGCTGGTTGCATCTGTACACACATGAACGTCTTTGGCACATGTATCTCAGCTAATTGAAAATCAGAGTCACAAGTGTACCGTGAACAGCAGCACAGACAAACAGGCACTGCAAGGAGCCACTGGGACCCAGGACATCATGGTTTGAGCCTCCTAAGTGAAAGCTTCTTGCTGAGTCTTAAGCAGAGACTGTGCTGTCCTTCCTACCCTGGTGTCTCCAGAGCCCAGCCAGGGTTAAAGGTCATCTTTGCTAAATAAATGAGAGAATGAACATGGCAACCAAACAGGGATGCTCAGACTTCAGGGACAAAAATGTGCACACTGCGCTTCTGCCAAATGAACTAAGTGAAGGCCACAGCCCCAGCCACAGCAAACCCTCTGATCAGAGGACATTGCCAGGGATGCCTTTGATGGCACAGATCTTGATGTAGAACAGGCTTTAGTTCAGGTCTGCAGTGTGATGTGCTGGTCTCTGCCTTGCCAAGCCTGGAAGGAGTCGCCGTGTGCCTGTCTGAGGGACAAGCAGAGTTCAGGGGAGTGTGAAGCCACAGTTCTCTGCGGGACAGCGGGGTGAGGATAGCGTTGCTTTCCCGCAGTTATGGTCTGTGCTGCTGTAAAGCAGGACACTGTCTTCTGGCACTGTGACCCAAGGTGGACGGCAGTGTGCGGAGCTGAAACACAGTCTTATGAACTGCCCAAAGATACAGTTCTCTGCAGATGAAAGCAAGATCCTCCCCCCTGTGCCACGGACCACACCCAGGGCAGGAGGAGCCCAGACAGAGGCGACCGGACAACATCACAGTCCACTGAAATGGGAACAGGAAACACTACTCCAAGAGCTTTCTCTCAGTTCAGTGACAGTCACGCTGTATCACCAGGAAACAAGGTGTGCTACAGAGACTATGAGAAGGAGGTCCCCAAACAGGAGGAGACATCAAATCTACTCAAAGACCTACGAAGTGTCCTCTATGCATGATCTGTAACCAACACACAACTGTGAGCAGGACTACAAACTCAAAACACACTTAGAAAACAATATCCTCTCAGTGTTTTTCAAAACAAAACTTCTATTGTCTTTCAATTCAGAAAGCTACACTTAATTGCTCATTTTTAACATTTAATAATCAGATTAAGAAAGATGTATTTTTCCTTTGAAGACTGTTATGCATTTAAAATAATCTATGTGTCTCTGAATATGAATTTATTAGAGCTAAAAAAGATTAGTTTGCTGATGGCCCTTTAGAGGAAATGCTGTTGTCATGTTCCTACAAGTAAATTTTAAGTATTTAATGTTAGGTATCAGAGACTTTTTCCACTTTTTTTGTTGTTGTACAGATGACGGACTTCATCTGCGCAGATATGTAGAATACTGCACATAGAATATTTTAAGCATTTTCATCTTTCTTTACTGCCCCTCCTCCACCTTCCATCCAGTTTCACATTTTTGGAGGTTTTCAATGTGTTTATTTGCTCATATACAGGCCCCATCCTATTGGCATTTATACTTCTCTCCTTCCGTCTCATTCCCACACTAGGTGAATGGATGGGCATCAGGACCACTGTTACAGAATGGGTTAGGAAATGCCAAAGAAGGGCTGTGTGCATTTGTGGGCATGTGTGTGTGTGTGTACGTGTGTCACTGTGACTTAAGTCAGCTTTACAGCACAAAACCATTTTTCATAAAAATCCCCTTCAATTAATTTTGCAATCACATTATTTGAATTATTAGGGGAAGAAAAAACTCGTTTTCTTGTAAAGTCAAAGAAATCTGTGCAACATATCATTCCAACTTCATAAATAAAACATTTTGTGAAATATTTCAGATCTCTATATCAATGGCAATTTCCAGAGATTGTGGATGATTATTTATATGTCCTAGAGGCAGACTTTTGATGGATTAATTCCTATAATCCATCATTTTCCTTTTCTCTCCATCTGTGTCATGCATCATTCTTAAACTTGATTGCCAAACTCTGAATGCTAAATTTTAGAAAACTTACACATCTGTGGCTATCCGCCATACCACTCAATTTTGTGTACTGATATTAATTTTTCCAAAATGTTCAAGTCTCTTCTAACAAAACATGGCAGTTTTACTCTAACAATCTTTCATATTTGCAAGCTCTTCACTGAGCTATTTCATAACAAAAGAAAGCAAATTCTGCATTTCCATGCTTATGAAGATGTAATTTCAAGATTCAGCCTGGAACATCAATCATTTCTCTTGGAGAAGATTATTTGAAAATATAAGAGAATGCATCACAGTGCAGTGGAACAGTTCATCTGTGACCTTCATGAAGGTCAAGGTCATCTGCTTAGCTCTCATAGTGCCAGATGATGTGAAAAATCTTTAGATCACCACGAATAGATACAGCAATTATTAAAGAATACACCTCCTCACCTAAGTTATTAAATGGTGTTGAAGAGCAGTTTTCTTAAAGGACAAGGGAAGGGGAAAGCAGATGAAATGACCAACTCAGACTAGATGCTACATCCACCCATGGCCAGTGAGGAGGCTCCTGAGAAGCCCCTGGAGTTGCTGCTCCTTCCCTCCTCCGAGGCCTCATGATGCCACAAGCTGCAGCATTGTGAGTTTCCAGAGGAAGAAATGAGCCTTCTCCTTCCTGGTCTTTCTCTGTGGCACCCAGAGACTTTCCTGGAAACCCAGAGGCTTCCTTTCACTACGCAAGACAGGAATGGCCTCAGTGACAGAGGACCCGATGTGCTCAGCACACATGCCGGGCAGAGGGTGAGGGACCATCTGGTCCAGTCTTTGGAACTCAAGGCTGTTCAGCAGCTGAGGAACATCCGGGGGTCTGTGGGACCCTGCAGGCCAGGAGGCCCCAACAGCTTTCAATTCCAACCATTGGACGGAGCTGCAAAAGCCTCCTTGGTCTGTCTCAGCGACTTCCTGAAGCCAAATGTTGAAATGCTTCAGCAAGGTCGCCGATGAGTTCTCTACCAGCAACATCTACTTGGGGCATAAGCACTTTTTCTTTCTGGGTCTTGTCTGAAGCTGCTAGTGACTTCTGGGTGTGTGAGGTCGTGGCCTGAGAGCCCCTCACTGAGGGAACCGTGAATCCCAGGCACTTTTAAGAAGCACCTGCAATCTTCTGTCTCAGGACAGACTCCACCTTGCTGCTCAGAGGAATGACCTCAAAAACTGCCTGAAGAGAGGCTTCCTTTCTTCCCCTCACTCCCTCTCCTTGCTCCACGGCTCCTACAGATTCACCATTCGAACAGTCTACCTGCTCTTATCTTGCCTCAAGCTCTATTTGAAAAAGAGCTCAAGCTAAGATGCAAGAATTGCTTCCCGCAGCATCTGCCCCTACATGGTCCAGAGTGAGGGCCAGGATCTGTATGTTTCTGCTGCCTCTGAAGAACTCACTGAACACTGAGACCGAGGTCGGGGTGTCCATCTACTGGGACACTGACATATGGACACGATGTTTAACATCCCCTTGAATGCTGGAGCGTATGACTTGCCTGCTGTGTGCACTGGCTCTGCAGGAGAAAGAATGGAGAAGGCATCACTCTCCAGTATAACTGGTATCTCGTGATTCCCCAGAAATCCTCACATCTCCCTGGACCCTCAGTGGTAGCTCTACTCTGGGGCCACTAGGAATGGCTTTCATTCTCATGAACTGATTCATTTCACCCGTTTTAAATCAAGATTATTAGCTTAATATGCTACAGATCACATTCAGGAGGGTAAAACCAATTTCTATAAGAATTCCAAGCTCTATTAGGAAATCTGCAATTTTTATTCTTTCTGACTTTTCTCAAACATTAGCCTAGACTATGGAGTGCAGTGGAGAGACAGGCAGACTATCAGCATGAAAGTCACCGACTTCTACGGGCCTGTTTCCACCTGTGTCAGACAGTCCTATAATGCTGTGTCACCAGATGATTCCAATAAAATCAAACTCCCTAAAGGGCATTCTAATTAATACCTAGCATGTAGCAATTATAATGCATGGCAACAGTAAAGAATATTATTTTTATCTATAAAACTTTTAATGGAATTAAAACAAACTCTTCTATTGTATTTGTCAAATCTTATTTAGAAAACATGCACTTGTAGGATTATCACATGGTACTTTATGAAACAGTGGGTACAAGACACACTCATAAGCGTTGCTGAGGATAGCCTAAGTGTCTCAAACAAAGACTTGGAGAGGAGACAATACTTTAACCAAGCAGAAAATTTAATGTAAATCAGCAATAGTCAAGTCCCTGAAGTCCAACACATGTTGGGATCTCATCCTACAAATGTAGCCAATGCAAAGAAAAATACAGGCACAAGGAAGAGACCTTCTATGAATCCCTTTGTAAAAATTTGCCTAAACTAAACAGGCAGGCTTCTGGATCTCTAGGAAACTACTATTCAAAATAAATGAACACCAAATATGAGTACAAACGCAACTGAGTTAGATTCATTACTGTAAGAGATACCTGAAATAATCAATCTATAAAGAGAAGATTTCTTTGGTTCAAAGTTTCAGTTCATGGTTGGTTGCCCCTGGCACTTGTGGGCCACACACATCATGGTGGTGGAAACTGTTCCCTCGTGACCAGGAAGTGAAGGTGATAGGTAAAGGGCTCTATGTCTTCTTCCAGGACCTCACTTCCTCCCAGTAGGCCTTATCTCTTAAAGGACCCACACATCCTAAAGGTACTATGTGCTGGGGACAAGCCTCTCACACCTGGGCCTTTGGGGGACATTTAAGATACAAGTTATAGCATAAACGATTACAAATAAGCAAGCAGCCAATTTTAAAACCATTGGTTCAACTGTAAAAACTTCAGTCTCTCCCCAGCTGCTTCTATATTACAACAATGTACAGCCCATTGTCTTATTTGAATGAAGTCAGCACCACTACAAAGAAGGTTATTAGATCTTGAAGATATTTAAACAGTAAAACTTAAGTGGAGGCCTGGGGATCATTCTAGCAATCTACGAAGAAATGGAATGAGTCTTCCTTTAAACTACATGCATAAATGGTTCAGAGAGCACTGAAATCTTGCACACCTGACGAAGGCAAGATAGGAGACGGACTGACAGATACCATTATCTCAGAGGGCAAAATTCCATCAGAGTCTCATAAACTATGCCACCAGCATACTTGCAAAATATTCACCAGAACTGATAAATTGCCTTTTGTAGATCTATACTATTATTCATGCTTAACATACAACTAGCATTGTCAGAATTTAAGATAAAAATATGTCTTGAAATGAAACTACAAGATTTGCTCATAGTGTACTTTAAAATACTGCCAAACCAAGAATATAATTACTACTTTTAAAGATCCTAAAGGAAATGAATGATTTAAAGGAAAACCCTGAACTTTGTTTCTGAACTCTAACTCAGAGTAAGAGCCAGAAGATTAAGCAGACAGAACTGTATGCAGCTAGAGTTTTGTTCTATTTGTTTAGAGTTTTGTAAATTCATTGAGACATTTTAGAGAAAATAAAATTCAAGATAAAACAAATTCACAACATACCTGCTAGGCCTTTTGATGGATTAGCAGCACAGGAGTGTGGGATCTGAGCCTGTGGCCCTTCACCCCTCTGTTATTTCCCGTGTTTTGTGAGGCAAACACAGCACGCAAGATCTTCAGGCCATAGTGTAAAAAGGTCTCGCTTCGTATCTTCCTCTCCCAGCTGTTGCCTTGGGTACCTCATTAGTTAGCTCAGGGTGGGATTTTCTTATTTGGGTAATGGAGAATACGTGGCATGACATGCCCTAAAGCATTCTGAGAATCATAACTTGCCATAATACAAAACGAGGTATATGTAACACTCATTATTTTCACACATCACAATCCTCTTAAACTTCTAGTTGCCAGGTCTCACTTGTACCCAAATTTACTCCGAGCACCATTATTTGAAACAGACATTTTTAGAGTCCCAAATCAACTCATTAATCTTCACGGAATCCCTTTCGATAATCACTATTGATTGTGTTGTCTTTCTTCTTTAATTTCTGGGCCTTCTACGGCCCAATTCAAGTAAATATCTGACCTGTGTTCTCTATTGATATCTTCGATCACAATGTTGGTCAACTGCTTTGTACTGTGTGCTTTCGCCGTAGGAAATGTACTATTGGCAATTCTAAGTCTGCTTCTGTTTTGAAAGTATTTCTGCCCCAGCTGCACTGCCTGTGGCCCTATGCCTCACACATCCACTATCCTTTGAGGAAATTTTGGGTTACATGAAGGTAGGAAGCAATCCTATCTCCGTAATGTAACATTTTATATCTTTCTTTAAGTGCTTTCAGGCAACACGGAATTATTCTTTATGCCATGAATTTTTCTTCAATTAATTCTCATGTAGCCGGGCGTGGTGGCCCATGCCTATAATCCCAGCACTCGGGAGGCAGAGACAGGAGGATTGCTGAGTTCGAAGCTTGCCTGGGCTACACAGTGAGCTCAGAGCCAGCCTGAACTACAAAACGAGACCCTGTCTCAAAAAAAAAAAAAATTCTCATGCTTATGATAATTGACTAATGGTTCTGTCATCGCTGGCTACAATAACCACAAAATTATGAAAATCAAGAGCACTATTTAATGAAAATAGTACCATGAAAGGATAAAGCACTTTTCATTGAAGACATACTTCACATTCAATAGAAGTAAGTCACAGTTTATTTTTTCTGAAAAATTATGAAAATGAAGCCATATCTTTAAATTCCAGAGAAGCAGGTCTATACTCGTCATGGTCAGTTTTCCCACCTTCAAGTGGACGTAATGAAAAGTGCTTTGTAGAGATTTAGGGAAAATGAACACAGTAGGTTTTAGTTACCCTTAGGGCAGGGCATGTTACATAGGTGTCCAGTAAAAGAATTATTTCATTAGGTAACATAGGATTTCTGGCTATCATCACATGCTTACCTAATAATTCCAACTGTGTTAGTTAACCTTCCTGGTGCCACAATACTACACCTGCCACTCACAACTCCAAGGATCACAGTTTTAATGTGGCTCATGGTTTCAGTATATTCAGTCCATGGTCAAGTAGATCCAAGGCAGGAAAGTCATGACAGAAGGCCACTGTGGAGCAAAGCTGCCTCGTCCAGGGCAGCTGAGAAGCACAGTACGGAAGCAGCACCAAAGAACATGAAGAACACATGTAGAACACATATAGATACCGAGGCCACATTTCCAAGACATCCTCACATATGTGGAAATGTGCTCCAGTCATCCCCCTGGGCAGATGCCAATGGGTCAGGATGACAGTCCACCCTAATGCCACACTACAGCACATAGAATTATAATTAATTTCACTCTCTGACATTATTCAGTAAGTTGGCAACAAGAAGACTTGCTCAGACAAGTATTGTTATGGTTACTAGCGAATATCAATATTTGTTAAAGAAAACAGACTTACGTCAACATTATAGCCAATATAAAATATTGGTAATAGTTATACATTAATGGAAATTTAATATTTATGCTAAGATTATATGTTAATATAAAGCATCGGTATAATTTAATATGTAATAAAATATGAATGTTGTGTTGTTATATCACTAAGTGGTGGCATGTTTTCCTCTGAAATTGTGCAGCGGTCGATAATAAGATGATGATAACAATTTCTATTTGATGGCTACCTATGTTCAATCTGGCACTGGGCAGAGTATGTATGAAGACTATGTTACACTTCTAACTTCCAACAGCTGTGTTGGTTAAGGGTTACGGCTCTACACCTTAACTGATGACACCTCCTTGGAGGAGTGGAAGAGAGGGTGGATCTCACAGAGGCTCAGAGGCTCAGCTGGGAAGTGGTCCCACTTTCTTAGACCTTCCCACTTGCTCTCTACCTGCTCTAAGACACAGTGTGATTGAGGACACACTTCATGGAAGTGAGGGGCAGACACATCTTTCGTGTTCCAGTGCACCCCATTCTGAGCTCACTGAGGTCTCTGTCAGCACCCAGGGAGGGACACTGGTGGAGCCGGTCACTCTGTTACCTGATACATGTACCTCAGGGTCTAGCAAGGGCTGCGAGGCTCACAGGAACATCGTGTTCAGGCCCTGGCCCCGCTGTCTGTGGAGGAGGATATAGGAGCCCAGAGGGCACAGAGCAGGGTACAGTTGCACTCAAAGAAGTAGGCATGAGGTACCCAGCCTTTCCTCTGGGTCTGTAGACCCACCCCCAAACCAGCACAGACTCGAGCTCCAGGGTTTCAAACCTGGACCTTCACAAGCAGCTCTCACTGAAGGTCCTCTTCATTGAGAAGCAATAATGGTTTGCTGATGTGTTCAAAGACAGGACATGTGGCTGTCAGCTGCACTGAGAAGGCCGTTGTGTGAAGGTTCAAGATAGAGATGGAGCAGACAAGGATGCCTGAGCCCTTTCCCTTCTATATGCATATGAACAAGGAGCCCTGACCCTCACTCTTCTAGAAGCTCAGGTTCGCACAGCTTTTGCAAATGTGTTCTTTCCTAGGTAAATAACATTCCATTAGCACATTACTGATTTTAACAAACTGGAGCCTTGAGAAGCAGCAGAACCAGCTGCCTGATGCCAAAATCCAGGTCTGGCTGAGCTAACTGCACCACATGGCAGTCTCCTAGGTCCTGAGAGAGCTCTTGGCACTCAGTAGACTAAGTTGAGACCAAAGCAAGCATTGAGCAAAAGGGCACACCACGGCCAGAGACCATCCCGTCCTTCCCAACACTGGGCCCTTCCTCTAACAACCATAGACCAATCCCCAATAGCCACTGCAAACCCCTTCCACCACTTGTGCTATTCAACACCCTACACTGCATTCATCAAACAGAAGGGTTCCAGAAACCTCCCCAGAGTCTGGTGTGCATGTGTGACTGTGCCTCACCGTCCTGTGTGTAGCCCTGCAATGACAACAGCTGGCATCCGGGGATAACCATTAAAGAAAAGACAGTAGAAATCAGGACTCAAATGTGAGGCTTCTTCCAGAGTCAGGCAGTCAGTACTGCCTTGGGTCCAGCAGCTCTGGGTGAGAGAAGCCTCACTTCCTCTTCAAGAAGAGAGGAGACCGAGTCTCAGCTCACCTCATGTCCAGCTGGAGAGTGGCAAGAGCTGATCCCATCAAGACTCAAAATTAGAGCTCCTTTCTTGATAAAATACCCCCTTCAAAAACAAACCCACCTAGAGAATGAAGATTTATAAATTCAGCTAGAATATGAAGACCAAATATGTTGCTTTAGGCAAGTGTAAATAAACTTCTCAGGAATATATTGGATAACATACATTTTCCAAGCAATAAGAGAAAGCAGGCTGGGTCTCCGTCCTGCCTGTGTGCCTTCAGGCGCATGGACTGAACTCTGCCCAAGGAGCACAGAAAGCGGGGTGAATGGGAAAGCCAGGTGAGAAGGAAAACAAGCTCTACTTCTCCCTTGAAGAAGCCCCTGCATCCCTTCAGCCACCATCCCAGCCCTGGAGGAGAATGGCCAGGAGGGTGAGTTTGGTGGGGAAAACCAAAGCAAATACAAACCATTCAAGGGCTCAACGAGCTAATCTCTTTGAAGATGTGAATAGAACATTTCTAGATTTGAAAGCTGAAGCAACATTTCTTCATCAACTATTTCTACAGAGGCAACACATACATTGACATTTGTGAAAGCCTTCAAGTTTTACATTTAAAATCAGATGTGTGTAACACACATGCACATGTGCACGTGCGCGCGCGCGCGCGCACACACACACACACACACACACACACACTCCAGTAACTTCCTAAGACATATGTTCCGCTTTTACCTTAATACAGTTTTCTTTTGTTAGCCTGGTTTTTTTCCCCTGTAGCTGCTGCAGCAATCCACAGTAAGAGAGTGAATGGCAGGTAATATTTTCTTGATTCTTTACAACAGTGTGTGCAATCTCAGCTGCTAGGTTGGCTCAGTTCATCTGCCCTGGGCCTCTTGAGATGAGGTGAACTTTGATGTTGAAGTGCAGACTCCAGCAATCGGACATTAAGACAGCAGGAACATATGAGATAGTTTAGCAAAGGATAAAAGTGCCCTGTTACAGTGGTTTTCTAGGAACACACAAGTGTTGAGATTTATCCTTTTCATTTTAATAATTTTGCATCTTAGCATCTGAAATATGTATACCTATTTATAAAACTAAGATTTTTCACATAGCCTGCACACTGGATTTTTCAGTCTAGAACTACCTAAGAAGAACTGTCTCTGTGACCAGCAATAGTCAATTAGAGCTACTACGGTACCTTCACCAGCTCAAAGGGGAAATAATTTGTGCAAATTCCAATACAAACATTCCACAGATCGGGTATAAGACCTGGAAAAATGCCTCATAACCCCATCCTCTCGCTGACACCCCCAAGGCTGCGGGGCTGTGCAGTTTAGTGTCTCACAGGAGTGGGCTTTACAGTAGCACAAACATCCGGCCCAGCACCAGTAAGGGATGGAAGTGCTGCAGAGACTGACCAGAAAGGCAGTGGGGAGATGCGGGCTTCCCTGTGGAGCACTTGATTGTCTCTGTGCTATGCAGTTGGGAAGGGGAGGAAACAGGGTCAGGGCTAAGGGCTGCCATCCTCACAGAAGGAGGCAGGCAGCAACAGCGGAGTTTGAGAAAAGGGCTGGCATGGGCAAGGCTTTCTCTGACAGTTTCCACTGTTATGAGATAAATGACCTACTACGTGGATGAAGAGCAAAAGCACACACTATTTTGTCTTCCCTCTGACATGGCACCAGCCTGTCTGACAATGGCCCTGAGGGCCCAGAGTGCTTGGTCAGTCTGTATTTGGGGCTTGGCAAGAGACAGGCATGGGCATTCACCCCTTTCCTGAGCCAAACGTGGAGATCACAGCTAGGGGAGTGAAGTTGTCAGAGCTCACAACTCACAACTACAAAGTCCTGGGGCAGTTTAACCCCTATGTGAATATTTAATTAAATTACCCTTAAGTTTCAGAGTTCCAGACAGATGTGTCACTCGCCACAAAGCTTGAGTGGTGTGCAGCTTCTCGGTTACATAAGGCACCTTGTACCCGAACGTGGTGTGAACCCAGCACGTGTGACACCACAGACAGAGCAGTGTCTGCCGATGGCCCGTGACTGCAGGAGGCACGGAAGGTGACGGCACCCACCGCCGACAGCCAGCATCTGCACAGGTGGGGCTGCGGAGAACGAGAGACTTGCAGAGCAGAAAGTGTGTATCAAGTGTGTTTCCAGTAGGTAGTACGTGCAGGGCACGTCGTGTATGAAGAACCCCTGGCATGTGCAGCACACTTAGTGGCCATCAGGCCTGGACACCCAGCTCAGGATGGTGGGCTGGGCACGGGGAGGAGGCTACTCACCACATCGCAGCCGACACAGTCATGCCCGTTCTCACAGGTCCGGCGGCGAGCCTGGATGCCACCCCCGCACTGGGCAGTGCACCGTTCCCAAGGCCCCCAGCCTGTCCAGAACACGTGCGGTGGGCAGAGCAGATGTTCATTGCAGTATCTGTAACGGGAAACCAAGAGGCAGAGGAAAGTGCTCGGTGTCACGCGAGGCCACGGCCAGTCCGCTCTCCATCCCTGCGCCAGATGGGGACACATGGGCATGCTCTGAGTGGGGGGCTTTCTGGGTTTGGAGAGGTGGCACGGTGTAGGAGGCACATGTGGTGCTGGCCATGCTGTGTGGGCAGACAATGGGACGGATGGCAGACAGTGATGAGAATGCTGAACTCACAATGCAGGATGGGTCTTCCTGCGCAGCCAAGGAAAGGAGAAACAAGACAAAACAAAACCCTTCAAATAGACACCCAAAAAGAAGAGGTACAGACAATGTCCAGGCAGGGCATTTTTCTTCTAAACATAAACAGCAAAAGAGAAAATGCGTTACAAATACAAAGTCAGCATAGCTTTCCTTGGAGTTTATTTGTCATTCCTGAACCAAGTAGGTCCCACCGTCTTGTGAGGATAAGTCAAGGACACCTGCAGCTGATTTTGCGCTGACGGCTTAAATCACAGGGCTTTTAGGTTTACTTTTGAGCCCTCAGAATGACGCCAAGTGACTCTGCATTATAAGTTCACCAGTTATTTTTCCAAAATAAAAAAAATCAATTACCATACAACTTTACCAACAGTAGTGCTATTTTTCAGGATTACACACTATACTTCTAGATATACAGCCATTTTGCCAAATTTTAGATGAATACGCAAAGTCCCCTTTAGCTCTATGATGAGCCATGTTTCTCTGCAATCATTAAAACCACAAGTGAAATGAAGCAAAGTGAGGAACACACACACACACGCGCACACGCAACAAACACACACACACGAAACTAACAGGCTGGAATTCTTCAGGTCACAGCAGAGGAAGGACAGTACTAGGAATACAGCCAGTTTCCGTGTGACACAGCTGGTGATTTAAAAGATTTCAGTTCAGTAGTCTTTCTACCGGCCCACATTTAGCTTAGAGAAAATATTACAGTGGGACACTTTCTCCCACGAATTCCTTCCTTGCCAGGTCACGAGAGTTAACAAAGAAGCAAAGCCTCAGATCACACAGCCTAAATGAGTCACATGTCACCGTTAGTCGTCAGTTTTGTCGTGCAGGGCAGTGTGCAGAGGGAGTCCCAGAGTGCTTCTCGCTCACAGGCATCTGCAGCCCCGTGTGGACACGGGAAATGGACACAAGGTCAGCAGTGCAGGGCAGAGGAAACCCGTCTGCATACACGATGGGCCCGACATCACTCAGTGGACAGAGACGGATGCCCTCCTCGAAGCAGGCCATGGGCGTCCAGTGCAGGCGCAGAAGCTGAGGTCGAAGGCGGAGTGACCAGGAAAAGCGTAGCCTCCTGCAGACAGCGCTGGTAAGGTCCAGCTGTTTGTCCAGCAAACTGGAAAGCACGAGAACTATGGCTCTGAGGAGAGCTCGGGTGAGGAGTGGGCAGCAAGGAAAGGGAAAGTGGCTAGTGGAGTTTGGACGAGGGATTGGTTGCTCGTGTTTTAGGAGGAAACGAAAGGAAGAAGTGGAGAACGAGCAGAGAAAAGTGGGGGGAGAAGGGAAAGAGGAAAAGCTCACAGGAAGAGGAATCGCTGCGCTACAAACAGGGCGGAAGAGCCCGGACGTTATTTGTAGAGTCAAGAGGTCCCACCAGTTCCGGACACACTAGCCCCTCGCGGTGAGACCGGACCCTGGCTCGGGCTGGGGTGTCCTCAAACGGCAGAAGCCAGGCGCCCGAGGCTGGAGGAGCTCCCTGGGTTTGCCCGGGGATCTGAACCTGCCAGTTAGGGAGGCCACAGCAGGAGGACCTGCGGCAGCACGGAACCTGCACGGCCGCCACGCAGAGGAGAGGTGGCGGGAGGCAGCGAGGCGGGGCGGGAGAGCGATGGGCGGGCTCCCGGCCCCACGGAGGGCGGAAGGGAGGCTGCAGCTGACCAGGAGGGAGCTCGCGCGGCCAGAGCCTGCAGAGCGGCGCTGAGGTCCCGAGAAACAGCCGCGTCGCCTAAACTTCCACGGGCAGCGGACTCGAGGGCCACGGGCGACCATGCCATGTCCGGTCAGTGCTGGGGCCACCAGTCTCCCTCTACGGCGGCAGCACACGGGAGCCCCCGGAGGGTCTCTGTGCCCCAGCGAGAGGGAAGAGCCTCTCACTAGGACAGAGAGCCTGGCCTCGAGGTGGAAGAGGCCAGAGCAAGGGGGACCCCGCAGGCCGCAACCACTCGCGCCGGCAGGCTGCGCGCACGCGGGGAGGTCGGTCACTGTCACTGGGCTCGGGGAAGGCCGCCCTCCTGAGACGGGGCTTCCTCAGGAAGCAGAGAAAACTCAGCGTCGGACACGCTGCACTTAATCTATACGGATGCAGCCCGCTGTGGGAAGAAGGAAATATGGAAAGTCCTCTCCTCTTTCTGATTGATACATAGCTGAAAGACATGGACTCTCGTAGGCTTCTTTGTCCTGATCTTAGTTTTCAATACCACACGCACACAGACACACAAACACACACACGCACACCCACACACATGCCCACAGATGCACATATGCCTGGGCACACAAAAATGCTTATATACCCCTGAATTTTAATTTAAAAAGCATAACAACTGAGTTGCAATATCCCTAGAGCAAAATCAACGGCAGTGCACAAATATTTTGTTCATTCGCCCACAGCAGGCCACCTCTGAAACCGCTCAGCATGTGGTAGCTGGAACTCTACTGTCACGTGACTCGGAAATGTACCCTGGAAGGTTTACGCAGCATTAATAAATCACCTCCTGAGTTGCCTTTTCAGGCTGTCGACAACTCGCCTTCCTGTGCTGCTTCCTCCTCCTTGTACTGTAGCCCTGGAACGCCAGGCAGCCCAGGCTCTGCGGAAGCATCACCCTCCGGAACTGCAAGACCTCAGACAAGGAGATCCGCGCAGAAAGCCAAGCTGTGCCATCTCCTGGGTCTGGATTTTCCTTCGGGCTTCCAGCCTGCGAGAGGCTGCACAGTGGCCACACCTTCCCAGCCCTCAGGCTGGACCCTGCACCCCGTCTTTCCGACACCTCCTCGAGCCCCCTGCTAACTCGGGCTCCTGACAGCAGCCTCTCTTGGGACGCCCAGCGAGGCAGGGTCTTCTCCTGCCACTCTGCTTTCTGGCAGAGCTGGATAAAATGCCTGCAAGAGGGGCAGCATGTGGCTTCTCACGCCTCCTGTCCTCGCCACCCACAGCACTTCCACTGACTAACGAGCTAAATATTGAAAATGTGTTACTGCCTCTGTTAGGTACCTAGTACTTCAAAGCACTGAAAATCAGGGATGCATTTCATTCATTAAGATTTTAATTTTGTCCATGACTGCTTATTCTTATTTTGCATTTAAAATCTAACTAATGACCCAGCATTTGTTCTCCAGAAATTATCCCTTTTTCCATAAACCTAGACTCTGTGAAAAGAACAGCCTTTCAAGAACCCATATTGGCAACATTTTCTCTCTCTCTCTGTCTCTTTCTCTGTCTCACTCATGCCTGGGATGCTAGAGTTTGAATGCAGGGTCTCAGGATATTAAGTGTTTTACAACCCTAGCTTACTATATATAAACCATATATATATATATAGTGTGTTTCACTATATATACATATACATATAACACTATATATACATATATACACAGTGTGTGTGTGTGTGCATGTGCGTGCACGCTGTGAATTACTTCCCTTCTGGTTATGTCTTTACAAGTTCTTCACTGAGCCAATTAGGACTCTTCCAGGAACAGTTTTTTCCTGGGTCCGCTCTTAAGTGATCATCCCTTTTCTGGGCTATATCAGAACCAGATGAACTGTCCATATACTAAGTCTCCATAATAATGAAGATAACATATTAGAGAAGAATCATAACTTATACAGAGCATACCTTTTGCCCATCACAGGATGGAGCAGGCATTCTGAAAAGGCAAAACTGATCACAATCGATCCCTATTGGCCCCTGGGACCCTTAAGCTTCCAAATGGCTCCAATGGGTTCCCTGGACCCCCATCCTGTGGATGGAATCCTCTCTCTTGGGGATTCCCAACTCACCAAGAATAGGGAAGACTTGTCATTGGCTTGAAATCAGCAGAAATCAATCAAACATGAGGGGCAGCACTTCTGTGATTATGTCACAAAAATTAGTGCTTGCATTTCTAGAAAACAGTGTCCTTTATTGACTTTGAGGAAATAAACAGTATGGGCAGGAAGTCTCAGGTCTCAGAGAACTAGAGGTGGCCTGTGGTTAAGAGCCGGCAAAGACCACAGCTACCAACAGTTCTGTGAGCTGGGAGACAGATCCTGTTCCCACTGAGCTCCAGATGAGGCCACAGCCCTGGCCCTCCCTGCCCTGCAGCCTTGTGCCCACTGCAGCCCTGGTGCACTGTGCCCAGGCTGTGAGCCCACAGAAGCCACAAGCCCATAATAACATGGTGCTGTAACAGCTATGCTTGGGGTGACAAAGGGACAAAGACTGAAACAGTTTGGCGACCTTCAACTATGGTGCTAATGTAAGAAACATCTAAAGATGATAAAGTACTTTGGGGACCAGAGAATGAGTTGAAGCAAACATTTTGAGAAGCACAGTAGAGAAATCTTAAATCATTCTGTACAGAATATTAGTAGGATTTATTTTGGCCTTTGAGGGGACAGCTGGTGAATGTTAAGAAAGAAATAGGACAAAGAACCCTAACAGAGCTACACAAAAGATAGCAGGATTAGAAAATGAGTGAAGGACTTTCACAGACACTTTTTCAAGTGAAATTTGCAATTATCCTGGGTTAACATGCTCACCAACACTTACACAAGGAGATTCACATCAAAAACACAGTGAGAACTGCTTCATACCTACTATAGTGGCTACAAACAAAAATAAGAGGTAATACAGAGAATGTGGAAAACTGTCACTCTCACACACTGCTGTGTCATGCACAAGAGAAAAAGACAATAGGAACCACTGATGGGTGAACAGATGAGCAAAATGCAATTGCTGTCCTACAGTGCAGTGTTACTCAAGCCTTAAGAAATGAAAGAAAGGGCCGGAGATTTAGCTCAGTAGTTCCGGCGCCTGCCTTGCAAGTGCAAGGTCCTGAGTTTGATCCTGGTAACCACATACAATGCTGGGTGTGGTGACTCACGCCCACTAGCAATCAGCACCACATACCACAGTGCTGGGTGTGGTGGCTCATGCCTGTAATCCCAGCACTCGGGAGGCAGAGACAGGAGGATTGCTGAGTTTGCGGCGGCTCGCCTGGGCTACATAGTGAGCTGAGGGCCAGCCTGAACTACAAAGCGAGACCCTGACTCAAAAAAAAGAAAAAAGAAATGAAAGAAATTTAGATACAAGCTCCAGTGCTGAAGCCTGAAAGCATGACACAGAGACACAGGAACACTGGTATTTCAGGACTCCACTCACAAGAAATATTTACAAGAGGTAAATGAACAGAGACAGAGTATATATGAGAAGCCACAAGGGCTAGGAGGGCGAAATGGGAGCTACTCTTCATGGGGATGAGAAGGCTTTATACACAGGTAGTAGTGATGGTCGTGTGATGATGTGAACTAATTATAACCACTATACACTTAAAATGGTTAACTGGCTAATTTGTTATTTCTGTATGTATTAATTTCACGAACATTTTAAAAAATAAACAAAGTATGCTCTTAGAAACTAGGAGGAAGAAATTTGTTATATGATGGTAAAAACTTCCAACATCACGGCCTACACTACTACAAGAAGTAGAGCATCTAGGTGTAGAGTGAATTACATGGTTAAGAAAGTTTCCAAGCAAAGCGGCGAAGTTACTGCCTGACTTCTTGCTGGTGAGAGTAAAATGTGGGAGGGATTAGGCACAAAATGGAAGATTAATTTTTAAACAGGAGCAACAAGGGGCGGGTGGTTTTGGAAACTGAACTCTTCTGATGGCAAAAGATGCCAAAATTCAGAAGTACATTCTGAGCACTGTTAGGAAAAACTGGCACAAAACACAAGCTGAGGGCGATTACCCTGTGTCTTGTTGGAACTTCAGGAGCACAGAGTCAAAGAGTAGCATGTAGCCCTTCCAGGCTCCTTCCAAGAGTCCAGGGCGAGCACAGGTCCCCAGACCCTCTGTGCCGCAGCAGAGGGCTCTGGAGAGCTGGGGCTGCTGTGTCTCAGGCGCCCGCACAGGATCGTACAGCCCGGAAGAGCTGCCTTAGGATCCGCGAGTGTGGCTTTTCTTACTGGAATATGGCAGGTGATCCAAACATGCGGTGAACATCAAAACATTCTTAGGAACAGAAGCATTGGCATAGATGCTCCTCAGAACATTCTCCCTTGCTTTGGACACACTTCTCCCATCATCCTGCCACCATCTGAAAGTGGTTCTGGAAATCATTCCTGAGTGTCTTTTCTAGGCTTGCCTTGATGTCTTGGATCCGTATTTACAGCAACGTCTGTTAAAGTAAAACATTATTATGTGTCCTCATCTGCCTTAGTCTGTGGATCAGGGACCATCGTGGGATTTCTGGCTCTTCCTCAAAGTCAAAATGACCCAGAAAGGTAAAGGTAAATCTGAACAAATTCAGGACACTAAGGCAGCGTGGCACTGCAGCTAAACACACTCAGGAACCCCAGAGAAATCTCAGGAGGACCCACGGCATACGTCAGTAAAAACCTGCAAGCTTAGACCAAAAGGGACAGAGAATGTCAGTGAAAAGCTGCTGGAAACCCGAAGTTCTCACGCAGCAAGAAGCTGGACAGGCAGATAAAACCACCCAGCTGTGCGCACACGGACACCTGTGCTCTACGAGAAAGTAAGGCCAAGTCAGGGAGCAGAGCTAAGAGCCCAAAAGAAGATCCCAGGTCCACAGGGCACTATGCCTGGACCATAATCCAGTAGCTCTGACACTCACCTGACCAGAGAGCACCGATTCTAAGAAGCAGTGATTCTTCTGTAGTTTCCCTTTCCCCCTCTTCTTCCAGGAATGTCAGTCCCACCCCACCCCCCTTTCCTGCCCCCCTCTCTACCGTGAGTGTGCCGACGGGTGGTAACATTTTGTTTTGGAGAGTGACCAGCGAGAGACACTCCATGCAGGGAGCCTCACATCCATCTGAGCCTGACTTGAGCGGCAGGATTCTAGGCTCTGGGGAGATGGTTTAATGGGACTGGACCTTTGAGCACCTTGGTGAGAGGTGAAAAGGCATTTTGCCTGGCAGAGACTTCAGGGACTGGGAAACGGAAGCATTCGTGACAGATTGGCCGGAATGTGACTCCAGTGACGCATCCCTGGGACCCATCCTGTGAAAACCTCTCCTCCTGAGCGTGGTAGGGCCTGGGAGTGACCTCTAACTAACAGAGTGTGGACTATTTGTCAAGAAACTGGGGCCATGTTTGGCTAAGAAGTAGGAAGCCTCCGAGGTCCTCAGCATGATCACACCAGACACTGACAACAACCGTGTGACCTAGATGTGTCCCCAGTCTGATCCCAATGGGACCATGAGCCCGATTGAGGCCTTGCGAGCTCCTGGCTGAGACGGGAGCAGAGGCTGCAACCTCTTCACGGGGCCTTGGGGACTAGGAGACAGTAAACGCGTATTGCTTCAGTTCGCGAGACTACTGTTACACAGCAGGGGGAAAAGCCAACACAGACAATCATACTTGCATCTTTGGAATATTTAACCCATGGTCTGTTTCGTCCATTTCGTCCAGAGCCTGATGGAGAATGGGTATTTCCACTCAGTTCTTATTACTGAAGAAAATCATTTCCAAGGAAATTTTTCAAAAGAGAGGCAGGACTCATGAAGTGCAAAATATATGTACAAATTAAGTGAGATATTTTCTATCTATTATTTGGAGGGGAAAAGAATAAAGTGAAAATTTTGAGATTTTTATTGCAAGTAGAGTCCCACTGAATTATTCCACGAACTGGAGCTTTTCTCTGGATGAAGTCATTAACTCTCATTCCAGCAGGAAGCTAGAGACTATGTTGGGAGAATGAGACCATTCCCTGTGATCACACAGAGCTCCTTTAGGTTTGAGGACATTTAAGCGTGATGTGTTCACCACTTCCTATCGTGATTTCCTTTCATTTAATTCTCAGATATCTCCATTGTGAGAATCAAGCTTTTCTTTTGCATGACTTGGGTGGAGAGGCCGCCCATACAACATAGTGAAGAATCTAAAATCTTTTTGCTTTTGAAAACCAAGTTCAAGTAAAGCCAAGGTTTTCCTATACCACCTGGTAAGCCTTCAGAAAGGTGATTCAGCAGAAGCATCAATTGTATAAATATTTTATATGGCCTCTATTCTTACCATTCATCTTATTATTCAAACTCAAATTCCCTTCCATTAAACAGATACAGAATTCTAATAAACTTATCTTCTGTAAATAAGGAACATTCTAAGCATAAAGTCCCTAAAAACACTAACTATCGTTTCTCTCAGTCTCTCTCTCGCTCTGAAAGCGCAGCTTTATGCACAGCCCTGTGTGGGCACAGATATGGGTGCACTTTAGCTAAGCTGGGCAGTGCCCTCCTGAGTCCTCAGGCTGTGAGGCAGGAGGGCACCGGAAACACTTGTGTGGCCATGCCTGAGTGACTTTACCCAAGTGGGCTGTATAATGTGACAACTTACAGCATTTAACATCTTTGGACCAATTTTAAATTTTACGTGGCTTGGAAATGGCAAGGAGACTCTTCTTCTATAGCTGGCTTTCCCACTTATCAAATGGTGTTAGACAGGAAATGAGAGCCTGTGTAAGACTGTCTCAGGGGACCACTTCAACATGACAAACCCTGAGTGGAAAAACCATCTACTTATTCATCAAAAGGAAGAAAATTTTAATCATTCCCTGTTCATTTCAGGTTGCAATAAACGCCTACTGGAAAAGTATCTAGATAGTAAGCCTATTAGTTTTGTTGGTGCCTTGTAAGTGCAAACTGCATCACAAATAATTATAGACAGTATCTGTATAAATAACACTGCTAAACTCATTATTAAAAATGTGTACTACCTTTTCATTAAAAATAAGAAAGAGGCATTTATTAAGTCAGCATCAATAGTGCAGAGTACAGATTGTAAAATGTGCTGCAAATTCACCTCCTGGGGTTCTCCCCAGTAGTGCCAAACTAGACAGCCAAGAAAAAGTCCGTGATCACAAGTGTGGATGCTGAGGCCAAAACCAGACGTTGATTCTGTACAGAGAAACAGACTATGCGCTCTAAGACCAGGCTCCACATGGCTGTGACGTGCTGAAAGGTTAGAATCCACGGGCGAAGGCTGCCGTGTGGGTTGCGTGGGAGCTGCAGGGGGGGATCCAGCACTTGGGCCCTGCAAAGTGTGTGCGCATGGCTAGGCCCTGTGTGCGGTCGTGTCTGCGCTTCAGCCATGGCATGTGGTGCTGATGAAGACTGACCCTACCTGCTCAGCAGCACCTGGACTTGGCCTTTGCAGCCTTCCTGGGAACTGCAGCTTTTGGTACTAGAGTAGCTGAAATCCCTGCAGAACAATCCTCTCTAGAAGACTTACTGTTGCCAAGAGCCCAGCACAGAGATGCCTGCAGTCCCTGGTTCCTGGGGCCTTGGAACTGCTCAGCTAAGTCAGCCAACAGCAGACTCCATGCAGGAGTGTTGCGAAAAAGAAGAGGACAATTGCACTGAGTCAGAAGAGATGCCATGGAGAAGCTGACTCAGATACAACAGCACGACTGACCACAGGAGGATGGAAGAAGCGTGAGGATGGCGGTGCTGGGGACAGGTAGGTGCATACCTTTCCTCCCGGTTCTGTCCCACGCACACCCGGCCTCCGTGCCTCGGTGTGGGGTTGCTGCAGGACCGCTGCCGCACCTGGAAGCCAATGCCACAGGTTGTGCTGCAGGGCGACCAGGTGGTCCAAGGGGTCCAGCCTCCGTTCCTGAGGGAGAGGAGGAAAGTGATCTCTCTGTCACACTGTTTTAGGGGTCAGTTCCTGTTGGAAGCCAACGCAAACGCACATGACCTTGGGTGGAGCATCTGGTCAGAATACCAGCCTTGTACAGCACAGACTGGGCCACTGTTGACCTCATTTCAGTTACTGGGTCCCTGCACCCAATCAGCATCTGATTTTGAAGATAGGAAGTTTGAGAATCCAATTTGAAGTGTACGATAAATCATTTAAAATGTGCTATATCATAAACTCTTAATACACTTTTGTTATGAGAATTCTAAACCACTATAGAATAATATTATTTACAGGAAGCATTTAGAAAAGAATCCGTGAGCCTCCAGAGCGTATGGTTTTATTTAACTCGTATTATATCCAGTATAAACCGTACAAACTACACCTCTGGACAAAATAACCATTGAAAACAATACACAACATTCTTTTAAATCCATGAGCATCAGTGAACATCAGCAACTCTCCTGATTGCGCTCATTTTGATTAGGAGTGCTACCAGCTTAAAAGAAAACATCATTTAACATGGACAGACTATTTAAATGCAGATTCTTGACTATTTTCTTGAGAATCATCCAAGATTACCAAGAGCACAAATAAGGAGTATAAATTCTGTAAGTCAATATGTAAGTAGATATAGGAGAGTATAAAACAAAAATGAAATAAAGAAATTTTATAGTATTTACTTATAAAAGAAACCACAACGGATAGCTAGAGAAAAAGGATTACATTTTTTCCTTAAAATGCCTATATTCAGACTGTTTATAATTTAAATCTCTTTCTTAGCAGTTTTTCCTAGGTGTTAAAAATAAATTATTGATATTTTAGGATTTTTAGGTGTTAAAATATTTTACTCAGACTTTCAATTACCACAGAGATGGCTTACCAGGTACAAACATTTCCCTACTTCTGCTGTCCCATTTGTATTTCCGTGGGTGTGCGGTATTTCCATCCATAGGACTTGCATTTTGTTTGAAAAAAGTCCATGCATGCTAAATCTCACTTTCACTTGATATATTTGTGTAAGGACATGAAAACCCACAACAATGCCATTGAATATATGGCTATCAATAAGTTGAGTACATAACTTTAAAATACTTTAAAATCAAAATGCTTCTGAGAAAATTCATAGTATATTTCACTATTTTACTTACCAAAACTTAGTGCTATAAATAACATATATTTTGACAGCTTTATGCATATTATAATAAAGTTACTTTATGAGTTTCATCAAACTCTCTGTGCTTCTCATAAAAGTAATCTGCGAGTTCCTCATACTCTTCCTCTACCATCTTACATATCAACCAAGTACTTCAGTGAATTATTCAGTCTTAGTGATCTCAGCATAGATGAATTTTTCACTTCCAAAATTTATACACACAAGAATAAAATTATTAAATAATTCAGAAAAGCACTACTTTCAAAATTCCTTGGAAATTTTTAATTTCTTAAACCTTTTAACAAAAATGAAATTTTGTGATATAGTCTATGTATAATGTGCCTAACCTAATGTTTTATATAGGACAGTAAGTAAATAAAGGTGTATGAGTGGTATATATCAAGTAAGGGAATAATTGAGTACAGTTGTGTGTGTGTGTGTGTTTACTGTAAGGATGTGGGTTTACATACTTTAAATGCTACTTAAAGGTAGGTAAGGTAGCTGGTCAAGAAATAGCAGCATTAAGTAACCATCTACCAGCAGATGGATTCTGAAATAAGTCAGTCTGAAGGAATTCACTTGAAAGATTACAGCATTGCTGAAGTTCAGTTGTTGGATCTTTAATTTCAAAATAACTCTTGGTTGTATTGCAAGCTTGTCTACCAACTTACCTCTGAACTAGAAAAATAACTGAAGACTTGACAATAAACAAGTCATTGCAATGTGTTTGATAGTTCTTTTGTACTTAAATAATATATAAGAATGTCAGCTGTTTGTTGTGATCTTCAGGCAGGAACAGTCTCTTCCTGACACCAGGCAAAGAACCTGTACTCTGTGTAGCTCCCTTTGCCATGTCTTCTGTCAGACAAAGCAGCTGCATCTCTGCAGCCCTGGTCGGGTCCTTCCCACTCTGTGGGTGCTCAGTCCGCCCTGGGAACAGCGCTCCCCAGGCCTGTGCGCTCTCCTGCCTGGGCCTCTCAGCTCTGGATCATCAGTGTGATTGTCCTCTCAGTCAATGACTTTGAAATGAAAGATCCAACTGAACTTCAGCAATGCTGCCCTAGTGCTCGGAGCATTTTGGTTAGACAGCCTCACGAAAGGGAAATGGTGTTTTTAAAAATACCCTGAATTGCTGAATGAGAGGAGAGGAAGCCAGCAGTGTGATCTCCACAATGCTTGTGACCAGGGTGGAGGGTGGAGATATAAATGGAACACAGTGGATTAAAAAAGAATCCAACAAGAGCACAGTAGGCGGAGGATGCAGGAAGCCCCTCCAGTGGGTCATGTGGTTTGCAATGCCCTGCTGATCCCCCCAATTCTAGCTGAATGGGGTCCTTGACTCTGATACACCGGAGAACAGCAAAGCTTCCCCACCAAGACTCAGCTTCCTCCACCTTCTGACTACGGTGCGATGTTCTGCCAGCAGTGACTCCAGAAGGAGGCCCCTGAGTAACCTGGGCACTTCCCTCCAACAGGTCAACACTTTGCACAAATTAGCAGTATTTTTCTTAATCTAACGGGAACGAATGGACAGGTTTAGTGTTACTGACTCATTTGTAGTGGACAGCTCCTCCCACGGATCGTGTCACACTGCAGGGGTGAGTTCTCACTCTGGCTATAGCAGCGGGCGGGTGCTAGGGATGACTTCCTGGGCACCCTGAGCCCAGCACATGATGGAGAATTCCGGGGGCCTACCTGGAGCAGTTGGCGATCTCCATGCTGGGGCCCTGGCACTGCCAGCCGCCACACTGCGGGGCCGGGCTGTCACAGGAGCGGGACCGACAGAGGCAGGTCCCCACCGCGCCACCGTCTGCATGTGTGCAGGTTGTCCATGGGGTCCAAGGGCCGAAGCGCCCATCCACGGTGAGGTTCCGGGTCTGGAAAGTAGACAGAACGAGGTGCGTCAAATGGACTGGAAATTTAAGGTCGCTCAGAAGTCAATCAGAACCCCTGAGAATATTTTTAAAATTACAGTTAGTAGGGCCGGAGATTTAGCGCAGTGGTTCCAGTGCCTGTCTCGCAAGCATAAAGTACTGAGTTCAATCCCGGTAACCACATACAATGCTGGGCATGATTGCCCACCAGCAATCAACACCACATACTGCAGTGCTGGGCCTGGTGGCTCACGCCTGTCATCCCAGCACTCGGGAGGCAGAGGCAGGAGGATTGCTGAGTTCGAGGCTTGCCTGGGCTACATAGTGAGCTCAGGGCCAGCCTGAACTACAAAGCGAGACCCTGTCTCAAAAAAAAAAAAAAATACAGGGCCGGAGGGTTAGCTCAGTGGTTCCGGTGCCTGCCTCGCAAGCGCAAGGTCCTGAGTTCGATCCCCGGTTACCACATATAATGCTGGGCGTGGAGACACGTCCACCAACAATCAACACCGCATACCACAATGCCAGACGTGGTGGCTCACGCCTGTCATCCCAGCACTCGGGAGGCAGAGACAGGAGGATTGCTGAGTTCGCGGCGGCTTGCCTGGGCTCCATAGTGAGCTCAGGGCCAGCCTGAACTACAAAGCGAGACCCTGTCTCAAAAAAAAACAAACAAACAAAAAAAAAAAACAAAACAAAAAATACAGTTAGTAAGGGCTTTGAGATGAAGTACTTTACAGTAAAACAGCGGAGGGCAGCAGTAGAGGAAGGAGGAAGGAAGGAACAAAGAATCGGGGGTGGAAGGAGAAGAGGAAGAAGCAAGAGGAGTGGGAGAGGGAGGAAAAAGAAAAAGAGGAGAAGGGGACGGAGACAAAGAAGGGGAAGAGGAGGAAGATGGAGGAGGTGGCGAAGAGGCAGAAGAGGGCAGGAAGAGGGAGAAGGAAGAAGATAGGCGCTTGAGGGTACTATTAACTTTGTGATCAGGTTTGGGCAGAAGTGTCCCCAAATGTTAGAAAACTCACAGACGAAGAAGTGAAATGAAAAGCTGCACATGTACAAACTGGAGAACTGGCCAAGTGGTTATGAAAGTCGCCTCTAATGTCACGTCAGCTGACATTCACTCCAAAGGTGTCCCGGCGCCTACTGCGCAGTCGGCTCTCCCGGGGCCGCAGCGAGCCCGGCTCACGTCCAGGGAGGGTGGGGTCAAGGGCTTCGGGAGCAACCGGAGGGTCTGGGAAGATCCAGCCTGGGGCTGTTTTAGTCCAAAAGGGCGAGGACCAGGAAAGGGGCCGGTGTGGATGGAGGAGGCAGCAGTGGCGGCGGACAGAACACGGCTCCCAATCGCGAGGTGAGCGGCGCACGGCGGGTACCATGTGGGCAGAAGGAGCAGCCGGGTCAGCTGTGCACCCCAGGTGCAAGAGGGCGGTGGGGGGGCACACTGGCATCACTGGTACACGGCACATGGCACACGGCAACTCGTGCTGTGTGTTCAGAGCTCAGAGAACTGGACAATTTCTGGGTGAATCTCACACAGAGTGCTTCGTGGAAGCTGGAAACTCTAAGAGGGGCCCGTGGAGACACCCTGTCCAGGGAATGTCTTCTCAAAAGGGGTGGGAAGAAGACTTAAAAGCCCAAGGCTCCGTGCTGTCATCTAAAGATGTAAGCACCGCTTAGCCAGTCAGACCAAGGAGAAGACCTGAGTGCGGGACGTGGTGCTTTCCTCTGACTCCCCGCTGCCCGCTGCAGCCCATCTGTGGACAAAGCTTGGCCCGTGATACATCCATCCCTGGGAAGACTCGCTGTGCTCCTGAGAATTAACGGAACAGATGACACAACTGATTTTTGAGAGGTCTCCAAGTCACCCCCATCTCAGAGTCATCCCAACACTGTTGTGTGAACACAGTCCACAGCCGGTCGACCATTTCTCCAAACCCAACAGGAAACAGTTGCACAGGAAAGGGCTTGGATTTCTGAACTGCTACAATTAGGGCTCTCGTCCTCCTCCTTTCTGAGCAGCTCTGACGCCTCCTACGCACCCGCGCTGAGACTGGGAGCCCCTCCACGGCCGGCCGCTTCCGCAGCTGGAGCCGCAGGGAAGGACTGGTGCCGCCTCGTCAGAAACCACGCCAGAAGGTGAAGTTCAAGGGCAGCTTCTTCGCCCAAGAGTAAACGACGTCTGGTTCCCAGGTCCCACAGCCCCGTGTGCATCTCCTCAGCCCGTCAGGCTCCCTGGAGACCACAGGGGCTTCCTGGTGCACCGGTCCTACCAACAAGGGGCTGGGAGCCAGCAGGTTGGCAGATCCCTGGGCATCTGCCATCTGGGATCCCCACACTCGTCCACTGGAGCACCGAGCCGCCTCCTCTTTCCCTGTCCAGAGGACTCCTGTCCACATGAAATGCCCGCAACTCCTTCCTCCGCTTCATCGGGCAGATCTTACCAAATACTTACATGTTCTTAGACCTCAACTCTTGCGTGCTTTATAAACACACTGTTATTGGTGTTATTGTAAGAAAGATGAGCATTTATTCAAAGCACCAGCCATGGTGATCAGAGAGAATATTTGTATAGCTTTTACACAGTACAAAGCCATGCTATTGTGACTACTCAACTAGCCACTGTTGTCACTTCTGGAACTTGCTGCCTGTCTAGGACAGGGAAGGGAGCACCAGAAAACCCTTCTGAGCTAGGTGTCCTCTACTGCTGAGCCTGGGCGGTGCTGAGCAGATGGGGGAGGGGGCGTTGGCCCAACGTGAACATTCCTCCAGGGTGAGGAGTGGTCAGAGCTTTCTCTCTTTCAGGTGTGCTTCAGGCTAAAGAAGATGGGCCTTGAGCACTGGCCAAGCGTTTGGCCTACAGGCCCTCTGGAAGGCGCAAGTGGTGCAGGGATGCGGCCGACACAGGCTGGATTCCAGGTCGATTTCCTCACCACCTGCATCACAGCACTTCAGTGCTGATCCGGCTCACACAAGACTGAGACCTGGGAGTTGAAGATAGCTCTCAGTACCTGCAGAACTGCATCCTGCCCACTGACCTCTGGCTGCTCAGCGTCTCTCTGGAGGGGGGAGAGGGGAGAGGGGAGAGGAATTCTTACCAGGGATAAAAAGAGAAAAGGAGTTTTGTTGTGATGGCGAGCTTTGTAGAGGGGTCAGTAATACCAGCAGCCTGCTGTGGCGTGAGTCATTGGTTTGCTGCTGCTGGTTTCGGGTATTTTCCAATTGAAAACATTTTGTATTATTTTTTAAATTACTGACAGTTTGTCTCATGGGCTTAATTTGTACCAGAGCACAGGTATTTTCTACAGGTCTCTCTGCTGCTCTCTGGACGTCTGTGACAAGAAGGGAGGTCATGAGGAAACCTGAGACTCGGCACAGCAGAGAAAATAACTAAGCTATGAAGCCTTGGGGAAACAACATGACGAACCAGCGACCACAGATGACAGCACTTCAAGCTCTGGGTCCTGTGCTTTCTTAAAACAAATCTCTCATCATGGAGACAACCTGAGGACCAGTCCGTATGGTCGGTGCTTACAAAGGAAGCGCTGCTAGGAGGGGCTTGTGCTCACTGTGGAACTTCCTGTCCCCTCTCCCAGGTTCAGGAGGAACCTAGGCCCCTTGAACAGGATTTTCAAGAGCAGGAGCTGAACCCCAGGGGCCTTAGCCAGTCACGGGACCTAGTTTTGGCCAATGAAATTCAAGAGGACAGTGCAAGAGGACTCCAGGTACGTCTTCTCTTGGATGAAACTCTTCACCCATGTGTCATTCTTTGGCTCAGATTCTAGTATGTGACGATGTGGCATACGACACATCTGTCACCGTGCTGTGCTCACCCACCGCCCTTAGCCTTGGGACAGCAGACTCTGCCCTGAGAAGGTCACCTGCTGAAGCAGCTGTGGATCACAAAGGTCCCTGCTCTGGTGCTATGCAGCAGGATTTCAATCTTTACAGACACATTAGTATTATGCTAACAAGAGCAAACAAAGATTCCAAGCCACTTTATGACTTCCCGATGACTACACAACTGACACTAGGAAAGATGTCGCTGGCCACGCTAGTCCACCTGGTTTGTTTGAACAGTTTGGATTTTTTCAATCTTGGCCCCAGTGCCATCTGGAAAAAGTTAGTTCTTTTTTGTGGTACCACCCTGCACAGTGCAGGATGTTCAGTGATGCCCACGTCACTATCCAGGCTAAGCAACCCAACATCTCTCCAGGCTTTGCTAGGTGCCCCTGGGCCCAGTCCTCCTCCATCACCCTCCCCGTGGAGAACGCTGTGCTGGAACTCTTCGCTTTTTCCTTGGGCCTGAGATAAGGGGTTTAGATAAGAGATGTTATCAGTATTCCCTTGTCAGCTACATGCGTGGGAAAACGATGAGCTAAGAACAGCGGCACGCATGACGCGAGGAAGAAAGAACTCGGAGCATGTGATGGTGACGAAGAAGACTGAGGCAGATGCAACAGCAAGTCATCGACAGCGAAGGGAGGGGGCTGCATCGGCACGTGACCAGCGGGTCGCAAAGGGACTGCAATTCAGCAAACAAGGATGTGGCTCCATCTGCCCAGGGCTGGGGTAGGCGCACACATCGCGGGCAGAGTCTTCAACGCAGCCTGGCAGCTGGTCCCATTCCATTTAAGGGCAAAAATAACATGCAGTCCTCAGAGAAGCACGAAATCTTGGGAAAGGGGCCTGGAGTTCTCTGAGCCATGTGCTTGTTATGACCCTGAATATATTAGTTTGAGACTCTGCTGAGGAAATGAGAGTTTGGATTTGCGAATAAGTACAGTGGCTTTATTTTTTCATATGAACATATATTTTTATATTTTCTTAACTTTCCTTAAATAGACATCAGAAATAAAATTATATGGGCTGTGGTTGTAGGGCGGTGGCAGAGTACTTGTGTAGCACGCATTAGGCCCTGGGTTAAATCCCTGGTGCTATGGGAGAAGGAAGCAGAAATAAAGTGATTTAGAATAAATTTTCTGCACGTGTGCCTTCTTCCAGGTTTCCACCAAGTGACCATCTGTTTGCAGCATGTGCTTTACAGTATTAAATATTAATACACACTAGGAGATGTTATCAGCGCCATCCATGCCAGTGTGGGATGTGCCAACCACCGCTGTTTGTGCACATTAGCCTCTGGAGCTTTTATCACGTCTAAGTCACTGTGTCTCACTTTGCAGGTGTGAAGCAGGGGCCCAGATGGGACATGGGATTTTCTCTCAGTCACTTGGTTGTAAAAGACCCAAGAAATCAGTTCAAATAAGCCGAGTCCAGCACTTGTGGTCTCAATTCACTCATTCAGTGATGTGATTCTTTAGGGTCTTCTACGTGAGAATCTCAAAGAAATGTGAATTGTATCATTTACCCCTGATTGTGTCCTAGTGAATTTCCTTCCACCTAAGAAATACTGAGTTGTCCGGTGCTACCTAAGGGAGGTGCAAGGTTGACGGACAGGCATAATTCATAACCTTCTGCTTGATTCACCCTCTTCAGGTAACTGTCAACCGACAGACTGTAGGTGTATTGGCCCCTGTAAAGGCCCTTATAAAACATTTGCATTTTCTTATGAATAAATTAAAATCTTATATCCTCTATTTGGACATTTATTTCAGAATTCACAGATATTTATTTTCCAAGTCGCTTATACATTCTGCCAGAGATTGTTACAAACAGAAGACTGGATGTGCTCTTCAGAAAGTCATTTTCATGGTAGAGTAATTAAATCTTATCTCAAAGCCTCACTCTAAAATGAGCTACAAGGAAAGACAGCAGCTTTACGAACTTGGCTGGAGTGTTCTCGGGCCTCCTACGGGACTGGCAAGTGGGGGAAAACTTCCTCAATGCTTCAGAGCCCCAGTTCTTCCAACAACACAACGGAAGCAGTAACATCCAGGATGGATGGCTCCCCACACACATCCCAGGAGCTGATTCCCAGGAAGCTGCCTAGGTGACACTGGCGACATGGTCTAGGCACAATCTCCATAGTTCTTTTTACTTTCTATATAGATTTCATCACAAAACACACAAATACTCTCTTTGCTGCTCTCTGAGCATAACACGTAGGGGGGCAACTGGGCCAGCGGTCCACCCCTCTGGGAGATCCTGCAAGCTGGGGTGTCATGGTCCTGCAGAGGGGACCGTGTCAGAAACACCGGGTTTAAATCCTGGCTTCTTTTCCAGGGCAGCTCTTGAGCTTCAGGAAATCCCTTAGATTCCAGTCTGCGGTGTGGCCATGTCCACAAGGGCTTTGAGTCTTGTCTTTTCACCTAAAGATGCTCCTTAGACAACGGTCTGAGAGGAGTCCCGCCATCGGGAGGCTTCGGGGATTTACTTCCTCTGCGCACTCTGTTGCTCTCTTAGGGTGTGTTTTGGATCGGGGACTCATCCCCTCATATGGCACCGCAGTGATCGCACAGCTCTAAAGGAGGTGGATGGCGTTCATGCGTAAATAAAGCCCAAGTCAATTCACGAGGCTCCAACACGCTTGTTAAATAATGTTCCCATTACAAGTTATGCAGGACCCATATATTACTCTCACTGGTCTACGTATACCAATTTAGAAGTTGCTCATGCATTTCAAATCCTTTAAACTGAGAGTAATGTTTCCAATTGCGATTTTATAAGCAAATAAAATGTTCTTCAATATGCTAGTGAACTATTGT
>PVIC010012111.1:0-40295 GCA_004025085.1 Thryonomys swinderianus
ACATTGTCTGTGGTCCTAAAATTCCTCTTTTCCCAAACTAAAATGTGAATTTCTCCAAAGGCAGAATCCAATTTTCCCTACCTTTAAGGAAGTATGATTAACAAATTAAAATGATATATATTTAAATTTATAAGGTGACATTTTGATATATACGTTATAAAATTATTATCATCCAAACCAAGCCAATTAACATATCCCACCTTACATAGTTACCATTTGTGCATCTGCCAGATGCACATAAGATCTCTTTTAGCGAATTCCAAGGGCACATTATTTTTTATTAGTACACACTTGCAGTACTCAGTTTCATATTCTTCATGTGGATATGATACAAGGACATGACACACAACTCCTTTAGTCATCTATTCCTTCTTTCTCTCTCTCCCTCTTCTATCTCTTGATCCCCTTCCAACTTGAGAAAGACCCATCTCCCTACTCCCTAATATCTATCTTATTTATGCTCTTAACTTAGAATTTAGGCTCTACAAGAAACCATGTAATATTTAAGTCGCATGGCTGATTTATTTCATTTAACATTATGGTCTCAAGGAGTATCTATTTTTCTCCAAATGACTCATGCATCTTCCTTTTTGTGTATGTTAATATGAACTGTGGCCTCCACAATGCAAATTCAGTGTCCATGACTTACTCATCTCATAACTTCATTAGTGACTTTTTGACTAACATCTTCCTATTTACCCCATTCCTAACCTATGCAATCTTTCTACCTTTTCTATGTGTTCAACTTGTACAGATTCCTCCTATAAACAATATAATTCATTATTTTACTTTTCCCATTTTACTTCCCTGGCTCACACATGCTGTTACAAGTAAGTGGTAAGATTTCTTTCTTTTTGAGTCTAACATTGTATTTATTTGTCTCACATTTTCTTCATTCATCCAGTTACCAGCTAATTCTTGGTTGTTTCTGTACTTGGTTGGTGTAGATAATGTAACAATAATCATGGGCATGGAGCTGTCTCTTTAAGATACTGAATGTATCTGCTGTGAACATATTACCAGAAGTGGAATTACAAGATTACAGAGTAATCCTATTTCTAAGTTTTTGAGGACTTTCCATATTGTTTTCTCTAATAACTATAGCAGTTTAAATTCACATCAACAGTGGCTGTGAGTCTGATTTCTTCTATACTCTCCTAACACTTGTTACTTTTCATTTTCGGCTAATAGTCATCCTAACTGGTAAGAGGTAATACCTCATTGTAGTTTTATTTGCAATATCTTGATGAGTGATGTTGTGCTCTCTCCATCATACACCTAGTCATCAGATGTACATTTCAGAAAAAAAGAATTTCTGTTGAGGTCTTTTACCCACTCTTTAACTGAACTCTTTGAGGCTTTTTCTTTGCTTATTTGTTTGGCTTTCTACTTTGCTATTGAGTTGTATGAGTTCCTTTTCAGTTTAGAGACTGACTTCTTATGAAATATATGATCATAAATATTTTTCTCCCATTCAATGAGTTCCCATTTCATTCTCTTGTTTACTTTGATGTCAGGAAGGTTTTAGTTCGATATAGGCCTATTCATTCATTCATCCGTTTGTTTCTTGCTTTTGTTTTTCAAAAAATCCCTGCCAAGACCGGTGTTGAAACCCCTGACACAGGTGCAGTGGTACATGCTTGCAATCCCAGTTTCTTTAGGATGAATGATTTAAAAAAAATACAGTGAATATTGCTGCCAAGGGCTACCCAGTGAAAATCAGGCTCATAAACATGTGGCACGTCCCCATCTACTATACTGACCATACCTAGCATCACACAGCTTCTCTGGCTCTTCCCTCATGTCAAAATGACCAGGACATGTAAACATTTTTAATACATTCAGACATCAAGGTAGCCACAACAATTGCAACTAAAGGCATTCACAAAAGTATACACCCAGAATGCTTCAGAAAGTAGCAAGCATTATGGGGTAATTGTGTTAGAAGTGAAGGGGAGCCAAGCAGGATGGCATGTTTTGTAATCCCAACACTTGGGAGGCTGAGGAAGGAGGATGGCTGTGAGTTCAAGGCTAGCCTGGACTATGTAGTGAGACTGTCTCAACAAAAGAAAACAAGTCAAAAACAAAACAGAAAGTAAAAGCAAGGGGAAATATTGTGAGGGAATCAAATGGCAATGTGTCTTTTACTGTAATTTTTTTTAAATTTTAAATACACACTACTTTTTAATCACACCTCATATGTATTATGTTATTATGTGCTAAATGACCATCACCTGTGCTGGGGTTTGAGCTACACAATTCCTGTGCATATAACTTCCTAACCATGAGTAAATGTTTGGTCCCCAACCCAGTGTTCAGCTCATATCAAGTGTTCAATAATCATTTGTCAAATTAGGGTGTTCTCTTACTGAGGTCTTCTTTCATGAGAAACAGAGACTGTTCTTAAAGTTTCTACAAGGTATTGCAGAACCACTGAATAAAAACGCAAATTCCTAAGCCATGGTCATAAGTAGCAATAGTTGTATCTATTCTCAGGGTCTCAAACAGGGGGGAAATCACATGCCAACATGCAGTATAGATCCAACTTAATCTACAGTTTAAATCAGTCCATGGTATATGTACTTAAATGTTGTCTTCCAGGCCATATACTGTATATCAGAAAAAGAAGTTATAAATAGAATGCAGTCCTTTCCCTTAAGGTGTTCACAATCTAGTATTACGATGTAGCCTAATGTGTACTGTGTAAAAGGAAGAGCAGGTAGTTCCTGGAACACAAAGTAAAGACCTTACCCAAACTAGGCTTCCTACAGGAAGTTGCCTCTAAGTCAGGATGGAAAGATTGGTCCATATCAGCCAAGGGAAAAGGGAACAGAAGGATGATTCAGACAAAAGGAACAGTACATGCCTTGTGAGCCACTGTCAGAAACTTGGATCCTATTTTAAACATGACAGGAAACCATTGAAGATTCCAGCAGGAGAGTGATTTGATCTGATTTGCATTTTTAAAAGATCTCTGTCTAAATCAGGAAAGAGTTTGTTCCCCAGGAGGCATTTGGCAATGTCTGGAGAAGTTTCACATTGTCACAAGTGGGACAGGGAACTTCTGGAAGGCACAGGAGCTAGAAGCCAAGGATGCTGGTGAACACTCTCCCATGGAGAGGACAGTTTCCCACCACTAAGAATTAATCTGCCCCCATGTTTCAATAATTCTGACCCTAAGAAACTGGGTAAGCTGTTGGACAGAGAAGACTCTATTACTGTCTTTTAAAAAGGCATTGAATTAGAATGATAATGCATTATTCAGGCAAGAAATGATGAATGATGGCAGGGTGCTTTCAGAGTGAGAAGCAGACTGACCCAGAATCTATTTTGAAAGGAAAGCCAATAGGATGTCTGATGGATTTGGAATTGGGTGTGAGAAACAGAACATAATTAACATTTTAGGTCTCATTAATGAAATGATGAAGGTGCCTTTTACTGAGACTGGGAACATCTGTGGAGGAACAGATAATGTGGAGTGGAGAGAAATCAGGAATGTGTGATGTTTAGGATGTTTACCACACATGCTAGAGAAAATGTGGGAGGGATCAGACTAAGGTGAGGGTCAAGATCCAGACTAGGCTTTAGCATTTTAGGAGCCATGAAAGAGAACAGATGAGAATAGGAGACTGCAGCAGGTTTCCCTGGGGATGAGAGACCCATTTGGGTCTTTAAGCATTTCGAAGACATGCCAGGGGCCTTAGAGGGACTGAAAAGGAAGTCAGGGAAGTAGAAGAAAAGCCAGAGTCAAGTGTCTGGCTTACACTTACAACCCAAGTAAAGCGAGAGTGTAGAGGAACTGCCACTAACACCTGTCCTAACAGAAGTGGGTATTTGTATGACCTCAAATTTCCATGTCTCCTTATCAGAAATGCACACATATGCATTTCTGTATTTTATGTTCCCTCTACAATCATTTTCATAACAGAAGAGAGGAAACAGTAATTCAGCTAAAATGTTTAATTAAATTCACATAAAATGAAGCCAGTGAGGGAACCTGAGCAGAGACAAGAGCAGTTTCCACATAGACAAGATGTAGTTAAACCCACTGTGGTGACAACTCATACTTCCTGCTTATCAAGGACAAGACTCAGCCTCTAGCCTATGTATAACAGCTGAGTACTTAGAGGAAGCTAAATCCAGAACTCATTTTAATAATATTTGTGTAAATTTACAAGCACTTTCATTCTTTTCCAGTACTTTAACTTTGAGAGATAATCTAATTCTGTTATCTATTTTTATTAGTAGTACATGTTTTCAGCATGTAATGTTTCTTACTCACTTTTCTCATTGCTGAGACAAAATATCAGACACCCAAAGTTAAACGAGGAAAAGTTCATTTAAGCTCACAGTTTATAGAGGTTTCAGTCCATATTTGGCTGGTTCCAAAGCAGGGTGGCACCGCAGAGGGGTATCATGAAGGAGAAACAGTGATGGTGTGGCAGGCAGAAGGCAGCAAATGCCAGCGGCAACAGCAAGGAGCCTGCCTTTCCCTTCTACTCCCTCCAGTCTACAAACCTTTTGGTTCATGTAACAACACACACCCAAGGTGGAGCTTCTGTTTTCAGTAAATTCACTCAGCCACCCAAAATTGTGCTAATTCCAGTCAGTGGACTAATTTAATACAGCACACCCTAGATCCTAAAATCACAGAAAAGCCCCACCTATGAGCACATGAGGCTTTGGGCAAACATCTATATACAAATAATAACATAATGATTACATTCATTATGGAGAGTCAATAAATGCAAATAACACAATTCTTTTCTTAATCCCCTATCTTTTCCTTCCCCCCTTCTATTTCTCAATCTCCTTCCCTTTTGTGAAAGTTCTATGATTCTATAACCTATGATAGTATAATATGCAATTCCCTAGTGAGGTTAATTTGTACCTTTGAGTTCTCTTAATTTTCCAGGCCTTTCTCATATCTAAATAAATTCCATACTGCACAAACAAAATCCACTCTCTAATCCTTTGTCAATCAGATCCTACCTTTCCCTCCACCATTCCTCAGTTTTTGGCATGAAAACTTCAATTACACTAGAAGATGATACCACATAGCTTTTGACCATGCTCTGAACTAGATTTTCCAGTGGACCTTTAGGGTGGGCTAGAGCAAATATTGGGAATCACTACAGAATGATGTTATCTTTGACCTCCTTCATGGCTTTATAAGTTAAAGATGTAGGAGACCAAATGCAAATCAGAGAGCTTTGATTTGGTTTGGAAACTTGTGAAATTCAGGTCAATCTTCATTTGGGATAAATAGACAAGGAAAATGTGTCATGTAAGATCGTGTCATTGTCATGTTGCCTACCACTATTCACCAAGAACCTCTAAATATTATCTCACTGAATCCTCCTAACAACCCTGTAGCTCATAACTATGGCTATACCATTTTCAGAGATGAAAAAAATTAGGTTCCTAAAGATCACATAATTTGGCCAAGACCATGTCATTCATAAGTGGCTGGTCCAAGGGTTCAAACCTTTGTCCACCTGCCTACAAACTAGTGCGCTAGCCCACCAAAGTCAGATGGTAGAAAGAGCCCTCAGCCTGAGGTGGAGAATTTTCGCCTAAACCTGGCCTCAACATTAATCTCAAGAGGGACTTGGGGAAAAGTCTTACAATCTCTTTGAGCCTCAGCCTGAATTTTCTTCACCTATAAAATAATCAGAAAGACCTGGATGATCCCAAATTCCAGCACTGTGCCTGATTTTTACTTATGCTATCAGAACTGTAAGTCTTCTCATTTTCAGGAAGTGTTTTCATTTTTAGGGTACAGTCATCTAGTGTTGTAGTTGATCTTACAACAATGGTAAAGCAGAGAGTGTAGTCCTGTCTCTGGGGAAACAGGCTTGAGACGAAGTAAGCACCTTGCCAATGGTTAACACTGCTGCTCCCCAGCTACTGCCCAGGTCTACCAGATGCCTCACCCTTTGTCTCAGCATGTCTCTACCCCAGGACCCACCCCATTTCTTATTCTCAGAGGCTTTCTATTGATAAATTCAATGTCATCCACCAGGAGGCTAAAGGAAAAGTGTCTGCAAGGGCTCTCATCACCACCAGAGTGCTAAAGAGAGCCTAAGGGGTAGGAGCAAAAAGACCCCTTCCTCCAGGAGTGGAGATGATGGAACAAGCCCTGAGACTAGCAGGATTCAGACAGGACTCAGAAAGAGGAAATTTCCAGCAAGATTCCCCAGCAGCCAGAGAAGAACAAGAGGGTAAACTAGGCATTCTGGTCGTTGATTCTTCAACAGTGATTCTGAAAAAGAGCCTACTGGAACATTTTGTTTTTCTCTTTATTTTATGAAAAAATAAAACATTTCCAGAACTAAATAAGAGAACAATAATTACACTATTATTATCTTCAAAGATGTTAGTACCAAGACATAAACCAAAAAGATTCTCACGAAAAGAAACAGATAATACAAACCTCCTTTTCAATCAGCTAAGATAAACCTTTAGTGTAAATTAAACAAATCAGCATATATTGTATTGAGATATTTTTAAAACAATAGAATATGTAATTTGGAGAAGTATTAGAACTTTTCCTTAATTCCTATTTATCTCTCTTCCATTTTCCTCTTTATTTGTATAAAACATTTGTTAAAAGATAAGCACTGGGCTCGGACTAGCTGTGTGCTGACTGAAAGATACTAAACTTTGCAAGTTTCATTGTCCTCATTCATAAAATGAAGCCAAAACCCCTTTTCCTCACAATTCAAAATGAGGAATAAAATATCAGTGTCCTGCAGAATACCAGGCACCAAGCCGAACCTGATGGACAGAGCACACAACAAAGGAGTGACTTCCCTTCCGCTCCGCTTCAGCAGAAAACCAGGGTCCTGTGCCCTTCACCTGGGTTCATGCTGCTATCACCCTTGCTCTTAGCCTCAGGGGAACATGCACTGCAGTGCGGTCTGAGGAAAACGGGCAGGGGCTCCTGCAACAGCACCTGTCCATCTCCATGTCTCTGTTCTTACCTTCACCTCACCCTAGCTTATTCTCCACTCAGTGAGGAATATTCCTAGGGATGGGGTGATTGACTCAAATCACAGTCTGTGGTAATGAGCATGCACTCAATAAATGTCAGTGGCACTGCTGACTCCTGAGGTCCCAGACAAAAGATCAGGCACCTGGTCTGGGCTCAGGCTCAGCTTTTAGGTTGAAAACCAGTCCTAGCGCTGAAATAGCTAAGGCGACTCAGGGCCCTTCGCTGACGTTCCCACTGGGTCAGTTCACAGCCGCAGTGAATTACGGGTCATCTACTGAGTCTCTTAAAACCAGGCAGGACCCTGAGACTCACCCTGTTTCTCACCCCATCATCCTTCCCACCAGCTTCTTTTACTCACTCAGCCCTACCAGTGAAACACACATCTTGCTTATGGGGAGAATTTTATGAAATCTCCAGAAAAGTCTTTTCTAATCTTCTATAGCTTTAAAAGTTTAAATTTTTATGACTGTGATTAGAACTGTCGAATTGCTGTAAGTCACAAAAGTAAGTGGAATCTCTTGTAAGAAAAAAGACTAAAATATTACTTTTGCAACATTTAAATTGATTGATAAGGTGTATGGTTGATGTTCTTATTAATCTTTTTTTTAAATACATGCTGGTAGAGACCTGATATTCCTGAAGTAAATTAACAAAGCATAAGCAAGTTCCTACTAACTTACTGGCTTGGAGAACACATCAAGGTTATAAGCATAAAACAAATATTTGGCATCTATGGAAAATTTTGTTTTCAATTTTGTGTTCAACCTGAGAAACATTTGTCGAATGCCTAATATATCAGGGATTGCAAGAACTCAAAGCAGATCTTGCTCCTGCCGTCCTGTGATCACTTCTGCAAGGTGGAAGAGACAGCAGTGTAAAGCAGGAAAGCAGAGGCAGGTCAGGGAGAAAGGTGTTCTGGGCTCGCAGGAGAGCAGGACACAGCTGCAGACGGTGAACACAGAGCACAGGCTACCACCCTTGGTCTTTGCTTTGCCCTTAGTAAGGTGTCAGGTGCACACAGCAGTGCCTGATGAAGTTCCAGTGGGGACAGAGAGAGAATAGCAGAGCCCTGGCACACGGGATGTTCCAGAGGGTACTATGCCATCTGACCTGAGCCCAGAGGGTGATGAAATGAGAGCCCCCAGCCCAGCCACCATGATACATGACATGAGTAAGAATCACACCTGGAAAGACAAGTCCTGTCAGGATGTAGAGAGTCTGGAATCCTTGGACACTGTTGATGGGAATGAAAATTGTACAACAGCAACAGGAGACAGTTATGAAGGCTCCTCACAGAATTTAAAATAGAACTACCATGTGATCCAGCAATCCCACTTGGAATGTTTATTCAAAATAACTGAAATCAGGATCTTGAAGAAGTGTTATCATACCTATGTTTACTGTCAGGCTCATCACAGCAGCCACATGTAGAATGGAAGCAAGCTAAATGTACGTGATGGATAATGGTAAGAAAAGGTACTATGTAGTGCAGACAGTAGAGTAGCTCCTAGTCTTTAAAAAACATTAAAGGAAGTCTGTGACATGTGACAACATGAATAAACTTTTAGGGAATACCAAGTGAAATAGTCCAGGTCCAGAAAGATAAGTATCAAACAATTTCACTTATCCAAGGTACTAAAATAATGAGAAGTCATGGAATCAAAACTGGTCTCGTGGTCACTCAGGCCAGGTGGGAGAGGCAGTGGGGAGTTACTAATCAATAAGTACAGAGTTTCTGTTAAGCAAGATGAGTAAACTAGGGTTGTACAGTACAACATGGCCCTGTGGACCACAAGAGTACATTGTACATTTAAAAACATGTTGTAAGAGTAAATCTCATGTTATCTGTTCTTACTGTAGAAAAATACTTTGACAGAAATACATCTATTTGTTTAAAGCCACGATTTTGTTATTTGGGGATTATTTGTTATATCACAATATATAAAACTTAATCAAGGGAGAACAGCCTTCATGGAGTCTAAAGTTTAAATAAATATATCCAATAAAGGTAATAAAATTATTACATTGAGCGAGATTACATGGGCTGAGTGGGTTGTAGATGTCAAGGTGGATTTTGAAGGTGAGAAGATTATTTAAGAATATACACACAGAAGCAAAATAAGACATTAATCATGTGCTGTAATGAAAGTACTGAGAAGGAAAAGGAACAATGACTATGGCCAGAGCGTGAACAGCTGCAGCAAAAGGAAGAACGTGGACTAGCATTTACTCTACAGCAGACTCAGTCCCACGTAACTGACATGTATTTATTATTAACACCCTTGTATTAGCTTCTGTGACAAAACTTAGAAGCATAAACCAACACAAATATATTGTCTTCTACTGCTATAGGTGAGAAGCCCAGCAGGGTCCCAGAAGGCTAGGGTAAAGGTGACAGTACAGTGGTGTTTTCAAGCAGCTCAGGGGAAAATCTGCTTCCTGGTTCAGTGTCTCATCCAATTTGTTGGCAGAAACTCGGTGGCTGCAATTGTCAGACTAAGGCCTTACTTCTTTGTTGGCATTCAGCTGAGGACTCCTAGCTTCTATTAGACACCCACCAGCATTCCTTCACTTCTGGGCCTCTTCTGTTTTACATGCAGTATCCAATCCCTCTTGTGCTTCCAAGCATTTGTACTGCTTCATTCTCACATAACTGTCCAGCTCTTTACCTTCCTCTTTAGCCTCTACAGCCCAATATGAATCCCCAGAGTTTATGCAAATAATCTCCATGCTTTAAGCTCTCTAATATTAATTCTCTCTGAAAGGTCTCTTTTGCCATGTGATATATGCACGGGTATTAGGGATCAGGGTATGGATGCCTTTGGGGGGCTAATTTTCTGCTTCCCACTTTGTGAGTAGTGGATTAAGTACCTTGTGCAAGGTCACTACCTTGTTCTTGCAGAATGGTTTCTGATCCCCAGATTTCTGATCCCCAGAAGGCTGACAGCAGAACCTTTACTCTTAACCACCATGTGGCACAGAAAACAGAAAGAACAGCAGAAGAGAAACTAAAATAAGGCTTGGGGACTTACTGGAGACACCTTCAAGTCACAGACATAAAAATCATCTAAGAGAACATTGCTGAATGATTCACAGTTACTTTATATTCGATTTCTTGTATTTTGTAACAAACGCATTTATCTTATAATACTTTATATTATATTATCTTATATAAAACACTCTTATATTGTCTCAGTTTTGCAGGACAGATGTTATAATTTGATTCTCTGCTCAGGTTCTGCCAGACTAAAATCAGTGTGGCAAACAGCTGAGCTCTCTCCCCTCTCAGGGTCCATTCCAAACTGAGTCCCCTTATTAGAAGCATTCCATTCCTAGTCCACATAGAGAAACATTCTTCTTGCTATTGGTGGAGACCACATTCGCCTTTTAGAGGCTGCTCCTCATTCATCCCCTTGGCACCCTTCACCTGGCTAATGGAGAGCCACCTCACATTAAATACCTGTCATCTCATGTCTCTGTGATCCATCTCCTACCACAGCTGGACACAGCTGTCTTCTTTTAAAAGACTTGTCCGATTAGCTCAGACCACCCAGATGATGTCCCTAATTTCATTCAACTGATTCTTAGACGTGATTATTTTGAAAAGTGAAGTCCCTTTTTTTTTTTTTTTAGACAGGGTCTCACTTTGTAGTTCAGGCTGGCCCTGAGTTCACTATGTAACCCAGGCAAGCCTCGAACTCAGCAATCCTCCTGTCTCTGCCTCCCAAGTGCTGGGATTACAGGCGTGAGCCACCACGCCCGGCGTGAAGTCCCTTTTTGTAGCAGAGTGTAACCTAAGCAGGAGAGTACTACCTGGGTCAGAGATCGCAGACCACCTGAGGATTCTGAGTGTGACACAGCCCAGGAATAGGGAGACAGCTCACCTTCTATGAGCACGGGTACACAAAGGTTAAAGCACAGTGGCAAAGCTGGAGGAGAGCTGGATTTCATGTTTGAGAACTGGAAAGAAGACCATTCTTACCTCCTGAGGATGAGGATAATGCTCCTCAGCACCTCTTCCAGCTCATGCATGACCAGACCCATGAGCACGGGTACACAAAGGTTAAAGCACAGTGGCAAAGCTGGAGGAGAGCTGGATTTCATGTTTGAGAACTGGAAAGAAGACCATTCTTACCTCCTGAGGATGAGGATAATGCTCCTCAGCACCTCTTCCAGCTCATGCATGACCAGACCCAGTGCATCTGCAATCTGGCAGCGGGAGACATTCATGGTGTGAACCCCTAAAATGGAAAGACCCCAAGTTAGCACTCTATAAGAATTCAGGCAGGGGCCGAAGATTTAGCTTAGTGGTTCCAGCGCCTGCCTCGCAAGTGCAAGCGCAAGGCCCTGAGTTCAATCCTAGTAACCACATACAATGCTGGGTGTGGTGACTCACGCCCACCAGCCATCAATACCTCGTGCCACAGTGCCGGGTGTGGTGGTGCATGTCTGTAATCCCAGCACTCAGGAGGCAGAGGCAGGAGGATTGCTGAGTTCAAGGCTTGCCTGGGCTACACAGTGAGCTCAGGGACAGCCTGAACTGCAAAGCGAGACCCTGTCTCAAAAAAAAAAAAAAAAGAATTCAGGCAAATGCATGCCAATAATTCACCAAGAATGTGACCCATATAAATATGTCAGAATATCAGTCTTTTATACTATTTTTAAAGAAATGCACTATCATCATTTTAAATTTGCACAATAATGTGTTCTATCACAATCACAGCAAAGATTCTGAGGAAACACAATCATACAACTATGTAAGAATTATAGATGTATTGGGATTATCTTTTTTAAAAAATTATATACTCCTAAAGTTTCTGAAATCAGTTTGACTCAGAGTAAATGCTTCCTTTGCAATCATGCTTTTGCAATTAATTACATTATGAAATCTTTCCTCTGTAGATAGCACTGAAGAAAGCATTACAAATTGCCTGTCTAATGAAGTTTCATATTCATTCAACAACTATTGAGACTATATTAGGTTCTAGAGGATTATGGAGAAATCTAACTTCCCTTGATGATTTAAGAAATCAGTATAGGAATAACCACTTTTTATGAACCAGAACAAAGAGGATACCCACAGAAAAGTACAAGAATTTGGAGAAAGCGAGGGGCAGAAGCAGAGCCAGGCCGGCTTCTCAGAGGAGGTGGTTCTGGAAGTTGTTGCGCTCATCAGTAGGTCCAGCGTCCATGCCTAAGCCAGAGTCCAGGGACTCTGCTTGCTCCAGAGCTACCTCCGTCTCCAGAGTCCGCCCTTGCTTTCCCTCACCTGAATGTGTGCAGCCTTGTCCTGACTCAGCACCTGCGACTTCCCACCTCCTCTGTCTAGAACATGTCCCCCAGGCTGTTCACACGTCTACATGACTCCCAACCTTTGGCTCGCAGCTTCCATACCAGCCTTTCAGAGACTCTCGCTCACTGCCCTGCCTGTGTGGCTCACTTCCTTCCATCTTTCTGACCTCGGGTCACTCACCATGTTAGTGATTTTTAAGGTGTCCTATTCAGTGGCCAGTGTGAGGTGGTGCTGCACCACTTCACAGATGAGGGTGTAAACTTGGTGAAGCTAGATTATCATCCCAAGCAGGAGCTGTGATCTGAACCATCTGAGGCCCCCACAGTGCTATTTTAACCACTCTCTCTGGGTTTTGTACATATTATAAATGGGGGTAGGCATTCACTGAGGTCATGAAACAGTAGGTAGGAAAAGCAGTAAAACCTACAGTCTAGACACCTGTGCAACCCCCATTACATCTTAGTTTACTTGCTTCTAGATATGTACCTCCGGTGAGGATGAGTTTCTAAATGGAGTCACATACTATATCTATCACCTGCTTTTTTCATGTACTATTTAATTTTGCCCTGCTTCCCATGTCATCTTTTATTTCTGGGCGGTAGTAACTGCTTCTCTAGCCTTCCACTCTGGCTCCATACCCTGCATATTATGGCACATCTGCAGAGCCCTGGTTGGCTGTTTCTGTTATGACCCCATTTCATAGGCAGGTGAGACTGAGGCTCCAGACAGGAATACCTCGCCCAAACCACAGTTAACACAGGCAGAGCAGGAAGAGGGGGAAGAATCTGTACATTTGCTCAACGCCCACGTAGTAATTCTCTTTCTTGGCTCTGAAATAGCTGAGCGTCCCTCTGAGGAAACAATTGGGGGTTTCTGGTGGGAAGAGAAAAGGAGACGGCTCCTGCCTCCGAGGGCTGCTGTGCTGGCACAGTTGGAGATAAGTGGGAGGGAGGAGCTGAGCATGCAGGGAAGTAGGTACGGAAGAAAAAGTACCTGGCAAATGGGTGACTTTCAATTGGTTATTTTAAGGAAAATAGCTCCTGCTAATACGTGCCTTGTGCTGAAGTGAACCAAACGTTAATTAAAGCAGAAGCACACATTGTTCATCTATCTCCTGTGTGCTGAGGGGTGAGGGTACATTTTTTTAAAATCCCACAGCATACAATATTTAAATAGATCCCCAACCCTGAGGATGTCAAATGCCAGACATGTTGGGCCACAGATGAAAGCCCGGGCACACACCTGTCTGGCTGAGGCAGGGCCACAGGCCCTGGGAGCCTGTCTTGCCCCTGAAAACCAGCTGATGGATCAGCAGGTTCTAGGAGCCGAGGAGTGGGGTGGCTCCAGATGCAGAGGCACCATAAATTTTTGTATTGTGGGGTGTCCAGCAGACAGCTATGAGAAGAGATGGCTGTTTCTAAGAACTGAAACCAAAATACTGGTGAAGAAAGTCTCACTTTTAACACTTGCAGGATGCCAAATACTCCTTTGCATTGAGGAATGTGTAAGGAGTGGTGGTTGGGACCTGAGTACTGGAGTTTTATCCCGGGTCAAACTGACTCCACTTTCGGGAGATAAAATCATAGCAGTGGAGTGCAGTGAATCTGGATTCACATCTAAGCTCTGTGATTTGTTTAGTGACCTTAACTAAATTATTTAATCATTTCATACTCAGTTTGCCCATTTCTCAACAGTAAAATGCCTAACTGGCCTAAAGGGGGGGGTATTAAAACAATGGATGCCAAGAGTTTTGTGCAGCTCGGAATTGGTATTCAGAGGACGTGGCACCAGAGTAATTAATAAGCTGTGGGCAAAGCGAAGTCTTTTCCTCTTCATGTTCCAGTCCCACCATAAAGCACCATAGAAGCTGCTCCTCCTCCGGAAAATGTCTTTATCTCTTCGAAGGCACACAGCCAGCCTGTGCTCTGTAGCCCAGAGGCATGGTTCCTCTTCCATGAAGACTTTCCAGTTTATTTCTGTGGGAACATGGCCTTTCCCACTTTGATTTTCTCAGCACTAAACCAGTGACCACCTGACCTCTTCGCCTTAGCACAGCTGTTACAGCAGCTTCTGCACGTATCACATTTCTCCTACGAAACACATTTCCTTGACAGGAAAGCTCAGGGTTAAGAAACATCCCTCTGGATGTGCAGTTGACCCTGAATAAATATGCATAACCATCCATCTGTATATGTTCATCTATATAACATGTTCATTGAGTACCAAGGTGCCGGGCACTGCACTAGGTGCTAGGTGCTAGGTGGTAGGGATACAGCAGGGAATGACACTGGGGAGACCCTTTCCTTCACAGAAGGGGACAAAGCAGGTAAATAATTAAACACATAAACAAATCAACAAGTATGTATCTATATAAATATCATTTAGACTTTTATGAGTGCAATGACAAAAGAAGAGAGAAAAAGAGAAAGTCACTGAAGCAACAATACTTGAGAGCAGTGTATGTAAGGGGGTGGGATGTGAGTGGAAACCTCTGGGGAAAGGCAGACGAAGGCGGGTTGGGGACGGTTTCAGGGAAAGGAGACCCAGGCAGAGGAAGTAACTGGAAAGGTCCTGAGGTAGAAAACCTTGATGTGTTACAGGAATGCAAGAAGGCTCAGGAGGCAGGACCACAGCACAAGATGAGACTGCAGGCGGGCCAGGTCAGGAAGGATCTCACAGGCCTTGGTGTAAAGTATAGATTTTATTTACTGTGACAGATTTAAGGCAACTGCCATGAAAATGATCCTGTTTATAGTGTTAGAAGATCCCTCTGGTTACTGCGTACACATGGATCGTGTGGTGAAGAAAGAAGCAAGGAAATGCTAACAGAATTGCATGTCTAAAATAGGAGTTGGGGAGATGCTGTGAGGGTCAGGTACAAAGATAAGTCAGAAATGAAGCCCAGATATGTGTTTTCAAGCAGAAAGGACAATAGAACAACTTCCTGAGGTGGAGATGGAAAGGAGTCAGTTGTATCTATGGAAAGCTTTCTGGTGGAGGCTCAGTGGGAATTTTGCTGTGGACATCTCAAGTTTGAGTTTCAATTAAGCAGCTATATACTGGAATCTGGAGAACATGGAGAGGGACTGGATATTGAAATGTGGGTGTTCTTAGCACCTATATGTGGAGGTCAAGAAACCAGAGGAGATCACTCCTAAGGTAAGACTAGAAAAGGGTGGAAAAAGGCTAAGGCCTGCACTCTAGATACAGTAGCTCAGGACTGAGCAAAAAGGACATAGCAAAAGAACTTAAGAAGGACCACCCCAGGAGGCAGTAGGAGATCCAGGAAGTGAATCCTGGAAGCCCAGAGGAGTATTTCCAGAAGGCATCATTGTCATTATTATGAGTGACATTTTAAGCCCTGTTGTGTTTGCAAAGTGAGAGATGTGATTTACTGAATTATTACTGCAAATGACATGAGATATGTGACCTCTTTTTCTTAGTTATGGAAACCAAGGCTGGGAGATTGGGCCAAAGATAAATGAAAATGTATATGAGTCTATATTCATTGTTTTACAAAGTACAGCCACACTACACTTTTATACCCTAGAAAATCCATTTTTCTATGAATCACGGCTCTGGAAGTGCTAGAACTATAAACTAGCTCCCTGGGCTTTCCTTAAGAGTGGTTGGTTGTCCAAACCATACTCCCACCCCTGCAACTCACCACTAGTTTCCAGGGCCCTGCCCCAGCTGGAGTGCTGGAACACTGACCAGCAGCTGGGGCAATTAAAACGAGTCACTCCAGCCCTGCCAGGAAAGAGCTCAGTGATTTGCAGCTGGTGACAAAGGCAATGATTGGCCACTGAGATGCAGCATCTTGGATGAAGTGGCCTCATCAGTGAGATTGTTGCAGTTGGCCAGAGCTAATTACACTGGTCTGTGAATCCCAATGCCTGATACCAAAGGAGCCTGTCTCTGAACACAGCTCAGCTCAGTAATTAGGCAAGACGGGCTTCTTTTCTCCCCATAATTTTGTGGCAGGCCATCTGAGCCTGTGCTTTCTCACTCCTATTTCCATTACTTTTTTAAAAATAGCCATTTGAAGTAGATGACAAAGAGAAATAGGTTGCACTTGGTGACCTCTTGTGCTCTGCCACCTGAAGGCACACAGGAGGTGTCCCATCTGTCCCCTTCCTCTTGAGGATGACAGGACATGCTTTTGAAATGAAGAAGAAGGTCCACCGCCAACTCCTTGTCCGAGAGACCCTGGTGAGGAGGCCGCTGAGATCAAGAGTTGATTGCTGTTTAATAACTTTCCACTCCCTGCTCAGGCCTCCAGGGTCTGCTCTCCAGCAGGCTCCCTGGCCTCTGTGTCTGCTCTCCCCTCAGCCCCTACCCTGGCAGCTGGTCCACACTCCACCTGCATGCCTCCATCAAAGGTGCTACTCTGTGTAGGCACCATGCCACCTAATCTATTTCTACTTTCATTTCATATCTTTAAGAACTCCTTTAAGATGAGGATGAACATGAATGATTCCATCCTCAAAGAGTTAATGACCTGCGTAGTGTCATATAACCAGTAAGAAATGAGACAGCACTCCTTCCTGGTTAGTTTAGCTCCTGAGCTCCTCTCTTAACCTGTGTAGATCAAAAGTATTCATCAAATGAATCACTGAAATATTTTATCTGAGCATTACTATGGAACAGATAATGACCTCATAGATGGTGACTCTTTTGCTGACAATTGCATATTAATTTATCTATGGTCACTGATGTTCCCAGTAGGAATTGAGAACAAGGGTCAGCAAACTATGGCCTGCAGGCCAAACTCAGCCTACCACCTGTTTTCATAATCAATATGCTACTGGCACACAGCCATGCATGTGTATGTATATGGTACCTGCAGCTGGTTTCACACTATAGGAACAGAGATGGGCAGGATAACAGAGACTGTGAGGCCCACAGAACCTAAAATATTTACACCTGGACTTAAAGTTCACTGAGGCTTGATCAAGAGCAAACAACAATCCAAGTGGTAAAACTGTAAATCCACATGTAAAGGCCACCACTGAACCCTAATCAATGACCAGGACAAAAAGTCATTCAGAACACAGGGAACCATGTGATCACATTATTACTACCTCCCATTAGCATCAAGTCATGCAGTCAGTGATACACTCAGTGTTTTTTACTGACCAAAGGGAAAAAGATGATCTGGCACAAGAGATGTCTCTACCAGCTTCTGACTCACAGGCCATCTCAGTGTCCACTCACCCAGCAGGCATGAGCTCTCATTTGAGCCCCTTTCCTCTCCTACCACCGTACTCCTGTGGGCCCACAGATCCAACCACTCCATCTGCTCAGCCCTTTGTTCAGCCTTCCCTGTCCAATGTGAACCCTGCTGCACTTCAGCCCATCATCATCACTGTTAATAAAATCAGAAGTCATAGGCACTGTAACATTTTAAGCCAATAATACAGCCAAGTGCTGAGTACTGTAATAGAAGGCCAGTGGTGGCATGGGAGTACAAGAGTAGCTCAATGTTTAGGGGGATGTTATTTATGGCTTGTGTTTAGATGTCCCCCTAAAGTCTCATGGAGTCCTAGGTGGGGCTTTTTCAGAGGCAGTTGAATCTAGAGTGTATGATGCTGGGATTAAGGGCCTATGATTACTAATTCACTACACAGAGTGGTTTGGCACATCCCTAATCCTGGTAGCCGGATAAGATAAAAGATGCAGAAAGACACTGTTAACATTCCCTTGTTGCATTTACTACATTGTGTGTGCCATATTGTTTTTCTTCTGCCATGCCTCTCTGTCATTCCACCCTGCCTTAGAGCCAGCCAACTACGGGCTGAAATCTCTATAAACTGTGAGCTAAATAAACTTTCCCCTTTAACTCTGGTGTCATGTATTTTGTCTCAGCAATGAGAGAAAGTACCTAAGAAGGAGGTAAGCCCAGGACGTTTGCACAGGAGATGAGAATTCAGTCACTTCCTTCTTCTTACCCAGGCCTGCTCCTATTCTGCTTGGCAGTCGCCTACCTACACTTCAAAACCTAGGAGAATATTTCCTCCCTTGACGACTTTCCTTGACCTCTGCAAGCTGAGTAACTAGCAAGTGCTTCTGCATTTCCTTAATGTTGTTTTCTTCCTTGCCACATAATTAAGGTGGTACAATAATTATTGCCTGTAATATTTACATAAGGTAGTGATGGTGGCTTGACTGTTTACTATGTGTTAGATACTGGGGAAAGCACTTGATAGGCAATCCATGACACTGGACCCTGAAACCTATCTTCTCCATTAGACAATGAGCTCTGATATATTCACTTTTATTTCCCCCATAACCAACAGTTCTTCCCACTCAAGAAGTGCTTACAAAATGAATGAAATAATAGTGTGATCCACCCAATCCTCAAGATTCCTGTTTCCTGTTTTTTCACTCCAACACTAACCTGTGTGCTTCTACTGTTCAGATTTAACACATGTGAAGTCCCAGGAGAGTTGTCTTTAAGACACAGAGATTTTTCCAGATGGGCCTGGCCCAGTCAGTTGAACCTATTAAAAGTAGCTAGCCAAAACCAGAGAGATTCCAAGAATAGAGGGATTTAACATGCTAAAGCCAATAAAGAAAAAATGGTGACATCAGTCCTGAGACTACAAGGAGTTGAATTCAAACAAACCAGGGAGCCTGAAAGGCAACCAAGGTCCCACACTGCAGCCTCAGTGAGCATCTTGGTTTCAAACTAGTAAGGCCCTGAGCAGAGAATCGAGCTGCCCTAACCAGACTTCTGACCTGTGTAACTGTAAGATAGGAAATGTTGTTATTATAAGCTGCTGTGCTTGTGGTAATTTGTCAAGTAGCAACAGACGTGAGGCTTTCAATCCTATGGAGATGCTCACGGTCAGGTTGTGGACCAAGGATTCCACTGAGTTTTAAAGAAATCAGTGACAGCTCAGAAGTTGCTCCACAGGAGGGTCATGGCTAACTTCCATGCCTACCCTCAAAATAAACTCAAGTTTCACGAAGGAGCTAATGTCCTACAGGAGCTCAAGTGTTGGACAAAGAATAGGGAATCTCCATGGTTAGGTACAGCTGGGCCACTGCCTGAATGTATGACTCTGCCAAGTTCTCTTAGATTTCTGAATCATAGTCCTTTCCTCTGTCAGATGGGGATAAAACCATTTTTGTAAAGGTCTTACATATTCAAAGCACTGAACTGAAGATATTTCCATTTTAAGGTGTCAGTGGGAAACAAATCAAATTTATAAAAGAGTTTATGAAATAAAAAATTTAAGATAGACTCAAGACTTCCAGGAATAATCTATTTATACCTCTTTCATCCATTTCTCAGGACCATAAATGAGGTGAAAATAAGATAAAGGGTCCAATAAGCACAACTGAGCTGCAGCCAATTCTGGAGGAAAGTGTGGGATTCCTCAATCACCCTGGCCTAGAGGGTTTCAGGAAGTGCTCTGCCAAGTTCTGAGACCAATCAAATTCAGGTGACTGGGCAGACCTCCAAGGGCTCCAGACACAGCTGTTCCTTCCCGACCAAGAAGAAAGCTGCTTTCTCCTGTGGTTCCCCAGGAGAGTCATGAGCATCATAAAAATAATGCCCACAGTTCCAAAAGCACTTTTCAAACTGCCTTCCCTGTACCAGTGGATTTCCAAGCGTTTCTGTTAAATGGAAAAAGATGAACTGAAAGTCTGCTCTCATCATGAGAGGAGTCCCATTCAGTGTAGGAGCATTACCCATTGTACAGAGCAAGAGCAGAAAGACTGAGGCCCGGGAGGCCTGTGACTTCCCAAGACGATGGGGCTGGTTAGTGAGACAGCAGTGGACCAGCAGTGGCTTTCCTTGCTGGCCTTGGCCTCTGGTAACTCCAGGTCCTGGCCTTCGGTAGGAGCTGGGTCAGTGTGCTCTTGCCTAGTACAGCACAAGAGCTGAACCGAAGCAGAAGAGGAATGGCTCACACTCACATTCCCACCTTATGAGTCAGACACAAATGAAGATCCAGAATCACAGTGCACTTGGCAAAGCCTTTTCCCCTAGGCTACCAGCTACTCTCCAGGTGATACTTGCTGGCTCATAAGCAGCAGCCTTTCTCTGGTATCTTCATTACAGAAGTTGGGGTGTGGAAAATACCTAGCAGGGAAGCTGCTCACAAAGATGCTCACAATACCCAGCAGGTAAATATTAATTAAAAGAAAGCAAGGGAGAGGGAGCCTTCGGCCTTGGAGCCTTAGGAAGATTTGAGCTTCACCAAAACCTGTGATTGTAACTGAGTCTCTCAGTTCAGTCATGTTGGAAAAACAGGCAGCCATCCTGAACACTTAGCATGGGGCCATCAAGCTAAACACCCCAGATCATGAGCAGTGTTTGATTCTCCAGATCCTAGCAGTTCTTGGTAACTGTCACCCTTGGTGGGTGGAGCTGCAGTAATAAGAGAGTCTCCATTTATGTCACCATTCTCACTGACAGCCTACTCTGTGCTGGGCACTGGAGGTAAAACCCTGCCCAGAAGAGCTGAATGATTCCTTTTCTTCACATGGAACTCATGGTCCAAGGGCATGCAGACGGTCAAACAATCAAACAAAGCCTGAAGAGATGTCAGGCTTCCACGGCCAGGAGAGCTACAGGGGCCAGTCCTACATTTGAATGCTGAAAATGTGACAGTTACACTGAGGTCTGAAAAATGGGTAGGGGCTGAGGGGATAAGCGCAAGATAGGCTCCAGGTGGGAGTCTTTTGAACATGAGGGACCAGAAGCCAGCACATCAAAAGTACAGAAATTTGTCACTGGGGGACACTGGAGAGCGAGTCAATGGTCAACACACAGGGGCCTTGAGGATCTTAAGAAGTTTAACTTTACTCCAAGTATTAGGAATAAGGTTTTCTCCTGTTTTAAGCAGTGAGTTGGCATGATTAATACTTTTTAAATTAATCTTTTTCAAAACATCACTCACTCTGCTTTGTAAAGAACTGATTAGGAAGAATGAGATTCCAGGGGCAAGTGGAGAAAAAAAGTCCAGTTCAGATGTCATTGTCATCATCCAGAGTGAAGAAAGGTGTCAAAGGGTGTCATTACCCTTTGGACTAATTTTTCAAAGATTAATGTGGCTCCAACTGTGTGTGTTAGTCCTGAGGCCCTGGGGAAGTGGTTTTGTCTTCACGTATCTATTGTACTACACTATTCTAGAGATATCATCTACACTGGTTTTTCATCCTATAATTTCAAATCACAGGCTTTCAGAGATGGGGGGGCACAGAAGAGGAGGCAGCCAGTCCACAGCCCGTATGTCTCTTGACTGTTCCTCTGTCTTCCTCAGAATTGTGTCCTCAGTCATCAGTACCCTCAGGGATTGGGAGCAGCTGCCAAAGACAATGACATTGTAAATGGTTCACAACTTGGACACCTTAAGAAAGGAGAAAGCTGTCTCTTATTCCCAGGATAGCCATATCAACATGGCACCACCCAAGCCAACAAAAGCATCTTTCTCCTATTTAAAGTTTGTTCTACCAGGTCCTCCTTAGTCCGCTCATATGATCAAGTCTCATCCCAACCTTTCAGGAAACATGTCTCCCCATGGCTTCTCTCCTGATTGGTCATATGTCCCCTCTTCAGACACCTGGATAAGACTTTGCTTTGCTCCACTCTGCTGGTCTCATTTCTATCATCCTCTTAATATTAAGTATCTCGTAGCATCGTGGTTTCCACATAGCAAGAGTAAAAAGTATTTGCTGGGTTTCTTGGAGTGAACACCATCTCTCTAGAGTGAAAAGTAATCTCTAAGAAACTCAGACCAAGAAAAACAAAGAAGGATGTGAGAATAAGATGGGAGAGGGGAAAACATGATCTGGAAAGCAGTGTGTAAAACAGACTGAGCCAGCAGGCCTGGGTCCTGCTCCAGAGACCCTGTGATTTGTACAGCTGAGACTGGATTTGTGATATCTCAGATTAACGTGAGGTTATAGTTCATCACTGTCACCTATTAAAAATTCTGAGCTTGAGAGTCATGTGAAAAAGGGCTTCAAAGTGCAGTCACTGTGGGATGAAACTGCCTTTACAAACTGAGCAGATGGAAAGAGAAATAGAAGGAAACAGCTTTCTCATAATGATTCAGGATGAAATGATGCCATGTCTACACACCACACAAAATTACCCCAGGTAACACCAGATCATCTGCAGCATCTCTCAAAAGCTCTAGACTTGGAAATAACCTGGCCAAATAAGACAGATCACAATGGATCTTGACTGGTCTATGCCTGTCTTCATTGTTTTGGGCATGAATGAAAAGAATAGTTCAAGGACTGACTTCTCACCTCATCTACAATTGTTCTATTTGCTTCTTTTGATCTCTTTGTTTCAACAAAAATCTTTTTTTGTGACAGAATGTGGGAGCAGAGAGAAGAGTACCACCAATGGGGCCATATCCCACACTGGCTGGAGTGTGAATACTCTTGTTCCATTTCCAATATAGTTCCCCTTCTTTCTGGGGAACTTGAAGTCAGAGGAGCAATAATGAGAAGACAGTCTGACCAATATTTATGGACCAATCAAATGTGTTTATCATATATACAAACTTATGTATATACATATATATGCACAAATATTTGGTGTGTATGTAACCGACACTTAAAGATGTCTATACATGTTAACAACTTCTATGGAAAGGTGTTGACATATATGTGCTTTTATTGAGGTGTGCCTTGATATATATAGATAGATAGATAGATAGATATATAGATATATAAATGCATGTGTAAAGTGAGCATGAACATGTGCCTGTGCAGTTTGTCACCACCGAAGGACAGCAACTCCTGGGCTCCTTGTCTGTGATGAGGAATGAAATATGGAATCTCTCTGACATTTGGATGGTCACATCTCACTGATAGAAGGAAAGGGTGTAATAGGTTTTGACAGCTCTGCTGACAGGGCTCAGCCTGGCTCTCGGCCCCTCCCACTCCCTTCTGCAACTGATATGAGTGCTTCTGACGCCTCTTCCCTTTGGCCTGCAGGTCCCTGTCTGGACGCATCGTTGGTGGAGTCTGGTGGTTCTTTACCTTGATCATCATCTCCTCCTACACAGCCAATCTGGCTGCCTTCCTGACTGTGGAGAGAATGGTGTCTCCCATTGAGAGTGCAGAGGACCTAGCAAAGCAGACAGAAATCGCCTATGGGACCCTAGAAGCAGGATCTACTAAGGAGTTCTTCAGGGTAAGGCCGGCCCTTATCCTGAGGCACTTTCACAGGAGAACCACACTGCCATTACAACTTTTAAGGGTGTTCAACTGTTTTCAACCTTTCTGTCCTTGAAAAGCTCATGAGAGGAGTTTGCCCATGAGATGCCCACTTAGTGTTCCTCCTCAGAAGCCCTCTCTTCTGGCCTGGACTAGAATCCAAGGCTAACAGTCACATCTGTGCACTCTCAGGGAACCCTATGTCCTGTGCACAGAGCTAGTAGGCTCAGAGGCTTTGAGAGGCCAGCACTGGTCCCTAAATCAGTCCAAGAGTAAGGAAAGCTTGGTGAAGAAACTTTCTATAGACCCTTTGAATACACACTTCTACTTTTGCAGATGCTTCCAAACTCTTATACTGTTTCAGACCTCTTCCCCATACTAATCTATGTACATTCTCTGGGGGCTACAAAGGATACCAAGACAGCTCCTTCTCTGCTCCCATAAGGACTCATCAGTCTAGTTAGCAATCAGCTAAGAATAGTTTATGGATAAGGTTGGGACCTTGCTCTTCAAGTTCCCTTCAGTGCCACAGCAGGAGCTCAGGGAATGTGTTAATCTGGTGAATAAGAAGACAATATATCAGAAAAATAACTGGATTAGGCAATCTGTGCAATAGTGCCAGAGAGAGAGACAAGATGAAGGAGCATGGAGCCATGAGACATGTCTAGACAGCACTGCTGAGAAAGGTAGACCAGCAAGCCACACCACAGGCTCACAGGCTCACAGGCTCACAGGCTCACAAGCTCACAGGCTCACAGGCTCGGGTCAGCCAGGCAGAATTTGGAACCTGGCTCCAGATATTGCCTGTTTTGCATACTTTGCCTTTCTGATACCATTTCCATTTACCTTTCAAATGAGTAGAATTATATCTGTTTCCAAGTGGCTTCGAGAGATAAAGCAACTAAAATACAAGGGAAAGCAGAGAACATGAATGGCAGCTTCATTACCATTACGGCCTCGGGAGCTGACCTGAAACCATTTCTAGATATCATAAAACCAGGTCAGACTGGAGTAGGCTAAGAAAATACTAGGCAAAGGGAACAACTTGGACAAATGCCCAAAAAGGAAAAACCTGAGCAGTGACATGTTCCTTCTAGGAATTAGACAAAAGGCACATGGAGCTAAGATATATTGACCAAAGAAAAATAATGAACAAACACTTGCATTACTTGGTACCCCTACAAACCAGGTGCTGTGTTAGGCACAGCCAAGATGAATTACCTCACCAGATGTAGGTCAGGGAGTGCTGTCCTCATTTTATACATGAAGCTCAGAGAGGCAAATGTAATTAATTGGTAGGGTCCACACAGCTAATAGGAGGTAAAAGGAACTCAGAGAGCAAGTTCCCATATTGCCTCAGCCAAGAGGGTGGGGCCTGATGCTGATTCATAAAAGCCTTCACTGCAAAGGCACAGAGCAGCCCCCGACCCCAAGTAACCCACTGTGGGATTGCTACAGCGCCTTGATCATGGGCTCTTGTTCTGTGTGATAGATGGAAAGGGACCAGCGTCTTAGCCCTCATTGAGCCCAGGGCCCCAGGGTACAATCATCTGTTTTTAACATACCATAGCAAAAAGGTACCTAAGATGTCACTTGGTCAGAAGTTGACATAAAAGAAGCCTGACTTGCTTAAATTCACTCTACTTATTAGAGGGAAAATCTCATTACAACTCTGTGACATTTTTAGCCTACAACCAAAGCTAAAGAAGATACCTAATAAATGTTAATAAACTGATCTTATGTCCCAACCCATATGCATTCAGAGACCATCCTGGTTCATGCAACAATACTACCATCTAAAATATATACAGCCTATGTCCATCTCTAAAGCACCTTCAGGTCCATGGTCCCATTTATGTTTTACTTGTGACCTAAAGCAAAACAAGGTCCATGGTCTATGGTGTTCACATGCAACTAAGAAAGTACATTCAATTGGATTCAGGAAATTCAAATGTCATGGGAAGAAACCAAATCTAAGTTTTTTCTTTCTGACCTAAGTGTTCTAGCCACTGAACCACACCGTCCCAATGTGACAGGATTATTAACAATAAATGTTCCTAAAAATATCACTCTGTATATCAGATGGACCTGTGGACAAGTCTATTCTACTCCATTAACAGTTGGGGAAATCACAACCCAGAGAAGAGAACTGTCATGCCTTACTTAATGAGACCTTTAAAGTGTTTTGTCAATGATGATATCAACTGATATTTACTGACTCTTATTCATAGCGTAAAGTTAAGACTCTGGAGCAAAAATGGTGGATATTCTCTAAGTTCAGTCACCTAACTAGTCTACTGTATGGGTGGTGAAAAGATTCTACATAATATGAGGGCTTTGGTTGATCAATAGTGGTTGCTAGGTTCTATGTTGAGAAGGACTCAAAGGTCACATCTAGCCTGCATTTCAAAAACTTCTTTGATTGATATGGATGCCTGCTATGTGACACAAATACAGGAAGAGGAAACAAGTGTAAAGCAAGCCATGTATGTATCATCCCTACACTAAACACTCAAAAAAGGCATAACTACTAGTAGTATAGTAAATGCACCACCTGCTGAATACCTTCTTCATGCTAGTCACTGGGTGGGCATTTTACCTGTATAATCTCTGCAGCAACACTATCCAACAGTTACTGTTATCACCGTGGTCAGAAGAGGAACACAAAGAAGAGGAGCAGTGGGGCTCAGAAACACTGTTATTTACCGGGTCCTGCAGCCAGTAGGTTACAAAACCTAAAATGATGAGACAACTTGTAGCACAACAGCAGAAGGTGTGCAATCAAGGGACCTGCGTTGGACTCCTGCCTTTGCCATGCACAAGTTACACGACCCTGGAGAGTTCAGAGTCACATCCTGGGCCAACTTTTCTTTACCTACAGAAGCAGAGCCCTGCTGAGCTAGGTCTCATGGGCCCTCCCTGTGACTCTGACCTTTTATGCCACCAAGACTGTAGTGAGTAGATGGTCTGCAAGATCACCTACCACCCCCACAAGACAGAAGGAGGGAATAGTGAGACAACGGTTCTTCCACCTCCCGTGTCTGAAGCATCTCGGCTCCATGGCAGCCACAGCTTCTGAGCAGTCCTGCCTCAGAGTCCCTTAATCCTCCATTGACAGTTTAATTAAGATGTGTGAAGGGCCTTGGCACTGTAGACCATAGTAGAGGCCTGAGAACAAATACCTCAAGTATGCTTGCAATCTTCCCTGCCATTCATGCCACCTCTGCATTCCTGGAGATTAGACCTTCCTGATAGTCCAAGGGCCTGAGAGCAGAGCCTGTCAGTTCCAGGCTCCTAGGTGAGGCAGGGAGGACATACTAATTTTCTGCATACCATTGCCCAGAGGGCTCCTCTGCACTGCCTGTCAGCAGCCCGGTTCCCTGCCGCGTCCATCCTGTCAGGTCAAATTGCATCTTGCAATTGCCCTGCTGCGTGTTTTGTTGGTTTTGTGCCTGAAAGATCATGTGCAAATCTGATCTCAGCTGAATTTATACATTTCACTGTTTCCCAGGAGAGAATATTAAATACATTACAGATGCTATGATTAGATCTCTGGGTATTTTCTCCCTTAACCTTAGGTTCTTTATCCCTTCTCTTCCTCCTTTCTTCTTTCTCACCTAGATATTGTTGCTTGAATGACATGCTTTTATGTAAAGAATCAGATATTTCACATTAGCAAGGGATTTAAAGATTATTGTGCCAAAACTCCTTATGAAACAAATAGGAGAGCTAAAGCCCAAAGAGAAGGAATTTTTCCATAGAGCAAACCATGCCTTTGAAGTATGGTGTAACTAAGAAGAGAATGCAGGCCCCATCCGGTTGTCCTTTCAGGGCTGTAAATCATATCATGAAATAAATGACCTAGTTTACCTAACAAGTAACAAGTTAAAAACTCACTGTACCAAATGCCTCCTTGTACTTCTCTTGTAATTATTTCCAACATTTTTTCCTCAAGCCCTAGAATTTCCCTGCACCAATTATCCATACAAATCAGTGAGCTCAGGTGACATTTGTATTCTGATATCTTACTAACATTTGATGTTGATCGCTATCGAGGATATAAGCCTGATACTTGTGCACATAGAGAAAGGATATATTGCGTGCATAATAATAATAAGCATTTTTCAAAAGGTAGACTCTAGTATCCCTACAATAGGGAAAGGGCATTTTTTTTTTTGGCATTGGGGATGGAACTCATGACCTTGCACTTGCAAGGCAGGAGCCAAAACCACTGAGTTAAATCTCTGACCCCAAAAAGGACATTGTTTGAAAGCCCTTCTGAGATAAGAGGATTGACTTGTAATGAACAGAGGAGACTGATCAAAGGCCTACTAAGTGCAAGGTGTGCCAATAGATTCTGTGAGGGATTTTCTGAGAAGGCATCTACCCTCAGGTGGTTTCTGTGTACCTGACACCTACCCACAAGAGATGATTTCACAATACAAGTCAAAAACACCTGGAAGGGTTTCCTGGATCACAATCTCCAGATTTACAACAGAGGACCTGCAGTTTTGCAATCTCTCTACATAATGCTTGTGGCTACTAAAGGTTAAAAACTATTTTTCTTGAAGCTGAGCAATTCTCCAAATACAAAGGATTTAGTTTGGTCTATGAAACTGAGAGAAGGTGAGGCTAAAAAGAACCAGTACATCAAGTGGAATAAACAATTTAAGCAAGATCCCAAAGGAAAGAAAGTCTCAGATGAGTTAGAAGAAAATGAAGAAATCAGTTTGATTGGATTTGGAGGCTTTTGAAAAGAAAACAAGCCACAGTATTTGGTCCCAAGCTATTAGCTTTATCAGACAACTATTAACATTCTGAGAGGGAGTTTTCCAATGTGGAAGGATTAGCCAGAAGTGCCTCAGTGCTGTCTTGTGATGATAAAATCAGATTACAGTGACATTCTGCTCTCTTCTTCATCTAGACATATCAATATAACCTTAGTGAAGAACAGGTAGGTTCTGTATAGTCCTTAAAAGTCAGATAGGTACCCAGTTGCTTAACTCCCCCTATACTTAGAAGAAATATAATTACTCGGAAGTAATTAAAAGATTGATTTCTTCTGCTCATTCTGTATCTGCAAGATATTTGTACTTTGGAATCTACTGGTATTAATTAGAGCCTCTTATTTTGCAATCACTCATAATTTGTTTCTTCCTGAGCTAACCTAGCTCATGAATGTGTGTGTGTGATCGGGTAACACGCAGTCCTTTGGTAATGTGCATGCTGACTCTGATCCAAGCACAGCCAGCACTTACTTCTGTCTTCATTCCTGCCCTCCATCAGAGATCTAAAATCGCCGTGTTCGAGAAGATGTGGACATACATGAAGTCAGCAGAGCCATCAGTTTTTGTGCGGACCACAGAGGAAGGGATGATCCGAGTGAGGAAGTCCAAAGGCAAATATGCCTACCTCCTGGAGTCCACCATGAATGAATACATTGAGCAGCGGAAACCCTGTGACACCATGAAAGTGGGAGGTAACTTGGATTCCAAAGGCTATGGCATTGCGACACCCAAGGGGTCCGCCCTGAGGTAAGTAGCCAAGATTTGCTTCCTTCCTACTCCCTCTCCTCCCCTATCCCAGGAAGGAAGCTGCTCTGTCTGCCACATGGCCCCAATATACAATGCAAGCTCTCGAGTGAGTCCTTCTGCAATACCTGTGGGCCTGGAAGATTCCAGCCACCTGAGGCCCGCAGCCCTGAGGTTGGAAACTGACCCGGGGGTCTCAGCTTGCTATGACTGTTGCTGCCCACGTATCCCCACACCTCCCCTTACCCTTCAAGTGTGTTAAACATCAGTGAGCATTGTGCTTTTTGTCCTGTGATCTGTAACACCCATCCTTTACCAGATACCCCTGCATCCAACTAAGCTGTGAACAGGGTTTTCCAGCAACCTGGATTTTTTTTTTCTTTTGACAAGAAGTGGTTTGTAATATTTGTCTCAAAAGAAGCATAAACACATTGTCCAAATGAAAAAATCAAGTAGTCTGAGCCTTGAGACTCTGGTTGTGGAAATTCTTATAGTTCCTAATGAACAGCACCAAATTAATAACAGCATATATTCTTACCTCGATTCCCATTTCTTTAGCAACATACAGATAGTTCAGCAAAGTAGAGTTTACTTGCACATAAAGCAGCTCTGATATTTATTCCAAATAGCTGAGGAAGAACTGAGTAGGCTTAGAGTCAGAAGACCTTACTGACTGTTTTATAGAAGGTAAGACATTTCATCTCCTGATCCTCAGTTTCCTAATCTGTAAAGAGAGGATAATCATTCTAGCTCTTGTCCCAGGTAGTTAGGGATTCAAATGGGATGATCTGTGGGAAAGTAACCAAAACTTCAGTGCAAAGTTACCTGTGAGAAATTCTATCACAAGATCAAATCATTTGAAGGAAGGGTAACATTCTGAAAAGGCTAAAGATCATTAATAAAGGCTGCCAAGGGTGGAGGGGGTTCCTGTCCCATCTTGACATGACATCAGGGGCCACTTCTGGCTGTTCTTCATTGATTTCAGTGATACTGAATTCCAGCGTTCTTCAAGGCCCTGATACAGGAGCTACGGGTACAGTTTTGAATAAGATACAGACCTTGTCTCCATGGATTATATTATTGCTAAGGACACTGAATAAATGATTATTATCTAATGTTTATAACAACTATGATAGATACTAGTACAGTCTATTAAAAGGGCCCTAGAGAACATCTAATTCCAGCAATAGGGCACAATGCAATTTTCACTATAAAATGTAGATATGCTGGATGAGATGTAACAAATAGCCTTTTAAATGCAAGTTAGGAAATCTCTAGGGTCAGAAGGAAAGCAGACATGAAAACCAGAGTGAAAAAATAAGCTAATTATTCTGAGACTACCACAACCAGGACAAAGTTATGAATTAGGTGACAATCTACATGCTCAAGTAGGACAATTAAAACATAAAAGTAATTAAAATATTTTAAAAGAAAAACACATCATTAAAGATCATAAATATTTGATGTTTGAATTAGACTTTATAAGAATAAAATGTATTCATTGTCATAAAATTCTAATAGAAGGGTTAAACAGCAAATTAGACAAAATTGAAGAGATAAGCAGTGCGCTAAGAGAAAAAGAGAGAGATTTCTCCAGAATACCATGCAGAGCAATAAAAAAATACAGTGATGAAGTTGAAAAGCATTTAAAAAATTAATATGAGTTTCAAATAGAGAGCATTGAATACAGGCAATATTCTAATGGAATTTTCTAAAATTTATGAAAAACAACCTTTTAATTTGAGAATTGTCTCCATCAAGATAAACAGATGAAAATCAGTAGCTGATTCAAATGAAACTGCAAAATAATAAAGGCAAGATATCAAACACACTGAGATATGAAAAGGTAAAGAAAAAAAAAGCCAGGCATGGTGGCTCACGCCTCTAATCCCAGCACTCGGGAGGCAGAGGCAGGAGGATTTCTGAGTTTGAGGCTTGCCTGGGCTACATAGCGAGCTCAGGGCCAGCCTGAATTACAGAATGAGACCCTGTCTCAAAAAAAAAAAAAAAAAAAAAGGAAAAAAGAAAAGGTCCAACCCAGGCTACTATATGGGTGGGGTCTAGTTTGGAGGCACCTCCAAGGATGCTGAGGTTATCCATTAACAGAACTCAACTGGTGAAATGAGAATAAAGGATGAAAGAAAACAGCACACATGAAGACTCAATGGCAAGAAATCACAGCACACTTGAAGAACAAAAAGAAACTGAACGTTCCTAGGACATAGGTAATGAGGAGGAAAGGTAAAGCTGAAATTGGAGGATGAGGTAGGAAAACACTTTGTAAAGGAATTTTGTCCTTATTGAGAGAGCAGTGAAGATGCATTGAAGAATTTTCAGTAACTGTCCAAAAGTTAAATGATAATGTAGAATGTAGACATAATTGTTCTGACTTACTGAAGGGGAATCTAATGACCCTGTATTTGTCAATGAGATATATTTTGCCTGGGAGAACCTTAAAGACTTTTTGTATAAGTTTGGACAAAATTTAAAGGCGATTTGGACAACTGCATATGTTGAAGAAATTTTTATCTCAGAAACTTACAGAATATTACCCACAAAAGGTCTGGAAGAACAAAATGAGGTGTCATAGGCCCAAAACACAAATGACATGCAGTATTATAATTCCTGGAGGCTTTATGAGTCAGGGACATCATTTGATCTAAATATTTGGTAAAGTTAAGAAAACAAGACACAGAGAGGTGAAGTGGTCGGTCCATTTCTGCCATCTCATCCCACACTCAGGTGCCTAAAACAAGTAACAACTCAAAAAACATTGGAAATTCAGGTGATAGCAACCCAGAACTAAAGGTTCTCTGCACTCAGTAATAAAACCCATCACTGTGTAATGGACCTGAGAACCACCATACAATGTAGAATGTGCATGATTTTACAATAGCTGCATGTTATCCCCATTTTACAGAAGAACAGAGGGACAGATTTATGTTACCTAACTAGACTAACGCAGCTATTAAGCTGAAACCAGATTTCAAGACCAAGCCATCCAACTCCAGAGCCTATAGCTATAACTGCTCTAAATTTGCGCAGAACTTCTGACTGGCGAACTATTAAAGGCAAGAGATTTGACTTAGGCCAGGTTCTCTGTACCTATTAACATGGGCCAAATTAATAAGCATAAACTGAGGAATGAAACAAATACTTTTGGAACCCAGAATATTCATAACCACTCTGAAGGCAAACTGAAAAAGGGACATCACTTAAAAGCACCAAGCACCACTACTTTGAGTGGTAACATAGTTTTTATAGATTTCCCATGCTCAAAGATTCTTTCTGTATTGAATGCTGGAGGAAAGAAATCCAACCCCATAATAAAGAAAAACTTAATTCTTTGCTTATATTTCTGAATTTGAAGAAGAGAAAGGGAGAGAGCAATGGAGAGGAGCAGGTTTCAGATCACTGAAAGCTGATCTCCAAGTCAAGAGTCCCAAATAATGGCTCCACATTTCCAGCCTTCTTACCATGCTCTGTTCTTTCCAGCAGGAAATCTGACAAATGGCTGTGGGGCCGTAGCAACTCCTGACAAAAAGTCAGAAGAGTAAACACAATGCCAAGATAGGCTAGAGTGTCTGTCCTAGGAAAGGCCCTCTGAGGGTATAAAGGTTCTATGAAACACACGATCAAAGATTGGTTACAGTAAACACACACATGTGCACCCATACACACACACACACACACACACACACACACGCCTGCTGGGCTTTCATCATACCTCTGCCTCACACACCCTAAACAGTCATTCACCAAGCTGTGGTCAAATACCAAAGAGTCGTGGCAAAGCAAGGGCCACCAACACATGTGCCTGCTCCAGACATCTGCTTACACTGAGGTGACCTAGGAAACCATTCTGTGTGGCAGAGCTAGAAGGAAGGAGGGGAGTAAAGAGCAGCCTGTGTTTCCTCTGGATCCATGAAAAGGGCTGACAGCTGCCTAATGATGATCTGGCAGTAGAAATCCATTTTGTCTTTACATTATTTTGAGTCATATAAAATACTTTTTAAAAGACTGTTCAGCCATTTGCAAAATGAAAATAAATTTAGAGGTGTTTGTGCTACAGAAATGTGCTTCAGTGTACTCCAGGCATTGTTACAAACTTCTCTATTATTCTGTAAAAGCCAAGAATTGTGCAGGCAGATGTTCTCTAGGCTTAATCCCCATGCCTGTACCGAAAAAGGACCTGTCTGGTAGCGCCTGCCCACCAGCAAAGCTTCAATCACACCTGTGGATTGTCCCTTCCTTCCAGCCTGTCCTGAGCAAGATCCAAGTTCTTCCAAAGCAGATCACCTGGCTCTGCCTCAGAAGAACAGAAGACCGGTATCTAAGATGCAAATGTTCCTCCCAAACGTGCCAAGTCAACTTGGCAGAAGCCAGGCCTCAGTCCCCCCAGAACCCTAAAAGGCTATGTTAATGACAGTGTGGGGGGGTTGTCTCTTATGCATTGGAAACAAATATTCTGACGAAGCAAGGTGGTTAGATGCTTGATTTCCCATTTGGACAGGTGGTGTTTCTTTGAAACAGATGCTGTTTGTTGGCTGTTGCTGCATGTTTGGGGTTGGGTGAGGGGCTGTTGTGTTTTAGAAGCCCGTAGGTTGTGGATAAAGACCTACACTGCCAATGCTGGTCACTAAGGAAAGGCAATTGGTAAATCTACTAATTATGATCTGTTGGGCCTTTTGTTGCCAACAAAATGTATCTGCTGGTCTAAAGTCTTTTTCTTTATGAAGATGAATACTCCCTTCAGTCAGAGGTGATGTGTTCACATTTCCTAAGTAGGCATGTGTGGTAGAATTCACATTAGATTAGCCTTGGTTAAAATCTCAGCTAACAATTCTCCTTCACAAGCCATCAACCGGAAGTTTAGTGGATTTGTGGAAAGTAATACCCTAACCAGGACATTGGTCAAAGTCTGGTCTTTAACTGTGACTGTGCTTACTTGGAGTCTTCCTGCTCTCCATGATCATGACATGTTTGTCTTTTGTCACGTGTCTTGTCCATGCCAGACGTATGGGCCAAGGTGACAGGAGCACATTGTGGGTATTCAAGAAGGTCTGGGACTTCTTTCAGATTCCCGACATAAAGCCCTGTGCATGGTTCTGCAGGGGGTGGGAGTGGGAGACCTAATGTAATACCAGACAGTAAATGATGCATACTAAGCTATAGCTCACGAACAGAAATACCTGCATACTTTTTATTTTATCAATGTCATAGAAGAGCCAGAAACACTGGAAAGGAGGCTCTTGTTGGCATGGGAGGATTTCATGGCAGGGGTAACATTTGACATAGGCCTTAAAGAACTGTGACAGGTGAGAAGTGGGGAGGTGGAAAACAGTGGGCAAATGCAAAGATGGGTAAACAGAGGGGTGGTTTCAGGAAACAACAATGGGTCCATAACAACTAGAGAACGTATTAGTAAGTAGGAGTAACTGGTTGGGATCACATGGCATATTTTGCTAGATGTCAACAGAGGCCATTGAAGGCTATTAACATGGAGGGACCATGATCAGACAGGCTTCCCAAAATTACCCTGTTAGTCATCAGAGGAATGACTACGGACACAGGTTACCAGACAGTGAGAGCAGACAGCTGAAATGACATGCTCTATGCTTGTTGACTTCACTTTAAAACTGGGAAGTTTGAGAAAGAAATCTGTTATGTAAGATTTCTGGTCTTTCGAGTGCTTTTTTTTTCCAAGAACTGACCAGGTATGAACTGAATCAGTCTTTGATAAGTAAAGGGAACAGTTGGGACCTACTTCCCACACAGAATCATCACTGGCGCCTCAGTGTTACCCCTGGAATGCCTGAAAGATTATGAAAGATCCCTGGGAAGGAGCAGGGGATTGCAGGCCCATCAGTGGGAATGACAGAATGTCCCAGTCTGATTTCCCCACTTCCCGCTGCATGGATTGTAACTTACTTGTATCTGGATTTGTTGTTATTGCTGTTTTCAACACACGCTCAAGAGTGCTCAGCATTTTTGTCTCACTGGCACTCCCAATGAATAGATGTTGTCCCTTCACACAACCCTATGCTAGAAAATATCTACCAATTACTGTTTATGTTAGCATCTGTCTAAAGAAAGGAGAGACATTAAGGCTCTGATTCGAGGAGAGATATGACAAGATTTTATAGCAAGGTTTCTCATTTTTAGAGGCTGAAAGTTTGAGTTGCCTTCCTACACACACACACAAACACAGGGACCATAAAATAATTCTATCCTCATAGGCCTTCTCTGAACACCCTTTCTTTGCCTAGTGCTTATCTGAGTGCTACAGAAGGTTGTAAAGAATTCTTCTCTCTGCAGAGAACCACACTGACCCAGAAAATAATTGAGAAACAGATAAGCAAGTGCCATTCTGTATGGTGTTGAGTCTGTTGCTCTAAACAACTGTCCCCCAAGTAAGTGTGTGTCAGAACCACCCAGAGAAGCTGCTTTGACTCGTTTCAGTTAAGTCTTGACATTTGCCCGATAATCTGATTCTACAAGTTTAGGGTAGAATGCAGCAACTCACAATTTGAACGAACACACACACACACACACCCACACACTCCGCCTCCTACCATGGTTCTCTTCTACATAGTCCCACTTGGAAAAGAGGACTAAAACAATTTAGGAAGGAAAGAGTGGCAAGTGGTGTGAGAATTGGAGGCCCCAAAGGAGAAGAAAAATGAGTAGGATGGGAGGTGCCAGGAAGCCTGCATGGGACGGTGCTGAAGCCACAGTCCTTGGAGCCAGAGGACCCCAAGTGGAGGAGGAAGGTCCATTACCGAACCAGCAGTAGCACTTCCTTCAGTAGGTCGCTGTCACTTTATAAGCCTCTTTGCTCAGCTATGAAACTGGAATCCTTCTATGCAGTTTGTTGATTTGATAAAACAGCATAAATTGCCTGTCATGGTGGATAGTTATTAACATTCATTTTCCACCCCTCTCCTCCCATTAGACCTACCAAAAGCCACTTTAGAGTCAAATAACTCATTTTTTTCCCTCCCTGGAGAACCAACTGTGTTCATCAGAAAAGCACATAAGCCCTTCCCTCACCCCTCACCACCCCCCTGCACACACACTGGCTGCATTAGAAATAAAACGTCTCTCTCTGGGAACAATCTGTGGTTCTCCCCCACAGAGAACATGCTAAAAAAAAATAAATAAAACGCTAATATTTCTTTTCCCCCCCTCCCACCCTTACAAGTAACAGCCTTTCTTTCCAGAGGGTAGTACTGGTGCAGAGCCTGCTGCTACAGATAAATGCAGTGTGTCCCAGGGAAATGACAGTTCCTTTCAATTGGTCCTTGCCTCCTGATGGGTAGCCAGGGATGCTTGTTGTCATGGTAACCTCATGAACCCTGTGACCCAGGTCAGGCCTGATCAGAGACAAAGCTCTAAGCAGAGGCTGGGTTTGCCTGCATGCTCAGGAGAACTGAAGAGAGGGGTTGCAGGGTTAAAAGAGAGAAGAAAGGGACAGGAAGTTGGGAGGGAAAAACAAAGAAAGGGAGGAAGGCAGGGAAAGAAAATGTGTGTGTGTATGTGTGTGTGCGCGCATGTGCGTGTGTTTGAACAGAGACTAGAGATTTGCCTGAGGATAGCAGGGTTAACACAGAAGCTTCCTCAGTCCAGGATACATGGGATGGATAGAGAGAGAGCTGAGAAAGCTTCCTAGGTGATAAGTGCAAACGTCCAGACAGGCCTGGCAAGGGCCTGATGGAGCATTTTAGCAGCATTGGTGATAAGATTTATTGTTAATAGTTATGGAGCTGTGGCCAATCCAGGCACTTCTACAAAACATGTGATACGTGTTTCTTACTTACAGCAACACTGTGATGATAATTCTGTTTTCATCTTCAAACAGTTCAGGAAACTGAGGGATAGAAAGACTCAAGACCTTGCCCAAGATTACTTGAGCTGGATTTTTCAATTCAGACAGCCTGTTTCCAGGATTTCTTCTTAACCACTAAGCAATAATGCCTACTCAAGGATAGGAGGAGGGGAAGTATAAAGAGATGATTACTCAGAACACAAACACTACCTATCCATATAGCTTCCACCTCCCAACCAACACACATGCACACGAATACACTGGCACTTGGACCCACCAAGCCCGTAGGGCAACAGGAAAACTGAAATTTCCCAGAGGACAGTGGCTGTCTATCCTACATGAATTCCCTAGGGAATCCTTGTCTTCTTTCTCCACCATTTGTAGTTTGGGGGCACAAATATTCACTCCAAGATCGGAGCCACACATAGAGTAATGGTTTGCCCTGTACCCAAAAGGGGGAAAGAGGACATCTGATGTATATTAAAGTTTCTCTCCTTAGCCATAACAGACTGAACCAAAAGTACCCCTAAAGATTTTTATGTTCTCTCGCAATGAAAAGCAGATCATTTTAGACTGTATTATAAGTGTGGGGAAAGGGCAGTGGAGACACCTGCACCCCTTTCACAACTTCTGTATGCTAGTGATGTTCTTCCCCCCATCTTGTGCTTTAGAACTCATCATTTCCCTTTGATAGGTAGGAGATAGATTCAGGGAAATAGTACTGTGCCCCAATTCTAAGAGTGTTCCATGGGCCGGAGCTTAGGCACTAAGGCCGGTTGAACCCTTCTTCTCTCAATACTCCCCCCCCCCAATGTGAGAGGAGGCACCCATCACTGCTTTTGCATCTGCTAGAGTGGTATCCTTAGTGCATCCATGGAAAAGCTCAGGGCACCCGAGATCACAGGCAGCTCTCACAGGCCCTGTACTCTCGGCAAGCACAAGAGATGCTGGCACTGCACAGCACTCATTTATTTCGCAGAGTCCTAGACAAACATGCATTGACTCCTGTTAGAGCTCCATTTTTATCATGCATGGCTGAGAAGCTTGTAAAAGGCAAAGCAACACATTAAAGTGAGAGGGGGTGGCAGGAAGGTGGCGAGCCAGCAAGGCAGCGGGGATGGATGGGGAGATGAACAGCACAGGAAATGAATGGCCTTTACCTAGGCGAGAACAGCACCATGCAGGCTGTGATTTGCCCGCCAGAGCAGTGCTTTCTCCTGCTGATGTACAAATTGTATGTTGCTTCCTTTTAAGAAGCTGTTTCTGTCAAAAATAACATCTCTCTTCCTCTCTCTTTTTTTCACTCTCCTCTCCAGCAACTTTACTTCAGATTTTCTGTTTCTTTTGACTTTTCTGAAAGGCAGTTGCTATAGTACAAAGACAAACCAGGAGAGAGAAGTATTAGGTACTCATTCTGGCTCTGCCACTTAGGTGTTGAGAGTTTGGAAAGAAAATGCATTTGAGTGTTGATCACACCTCAATTTGAATACTGCCTCCACACAGTCATAGCAAGCAGTATGGACCATCAGTGGAGGGTTAAGCCCTGAAATCAAGATTGACTAAATTCCAGGTCTGCTGGCGCACAGCAAAAATCTTTTGGGCAACTTATTTTACCCCCCTGGAGCCTTAGTTTCCCCAAATTAAGACCTATATAAATGACTGAGAGAACATAAAATGTTATGTGCACAGGGTCTGCACACTGAAGTCACCAAGAAGTATTAACTATCACTCTTTGGTGTCTCTGGAGCTCCGTTTTTTTCATCTCCCCGATGAGATCTCACAGAAATCTTTGCAAGATTGTAGTAGGAATAAAATGAGTCTCTTGGGAAGAGTTCCTGGTACATGAAAAGTTCTTGGACACAAATCCCCTTTCTTCTCTCACTTCTTTTTCTTTCTGCTTCTCCTCAGCACTCACCATCTATTCCTGTTTCTGGCCCAAATTAGATAAGATGACCTTTGCAAAGATAGACCACACTTCACCTCTTTTTATTGCAGTGAGCACAAAATTTGAAGGTATCAAGAGAGAGACATTCAGATACACAGCTTCCTTCCCTTTTCCAGTCAGGACCAAATGATCTTCAGCTAATTCCCCCATGGTTTTCCAAAGGTAAGCCTCAAGTTAAGAAGCTCCTTGATCCAAACAAATCTTCTTGCTATCTCAACACAGGTAGAAAGGCAGGGATGGTTTAAAAAAACAAAACAAAACAAAAAACCTCTGAGTTGTGCTCCTGCAGGAAATTCTGGGCCATCTGTTCTAGTAACATTCTATGACTGACCCCATGGCTTACAATCATGTCAATGGTGTCTATTCCACCTCTTCCTTGGGAAAAGGGACAGGATCCAGGTGACCCCTAGCCAAAGGAACCAGCTTTCTCCTTCTTAGGTGCAGATGGTAAATTGGCCTAAAGTCCCCACATAAAGGAAGGTCAGGCAGGGAAACTTACAGACATTATTCACCCTTTGTCACCACACACATATAGCAGAAAAAGAGCATGAAGCCTTTTAATCATGTTCTCTATTTTCATGTGAATGAATCATATCCTTAGAGAAATGTTTCAAATTGAAGACTCCATAACACTTACCAAGTTATTATTTTTGTTGCTCACAAGTTTTCCTGACTCCTGTTTGTTCCCTTCTCTCTACCTCTATTTCCAATTATAGGTCAGCAAATCAAGGAGCCAACTGTCCCAGGGAGCCTAGCAGAGACCTTAGTGTGTAGAGAACACCTACTTGCTGATGCCCCCACAGGCCATGTCCTACTTAGCCAACATTATATCAATGGTAACCTTATATGTACCATCATTCCGTGTCTGTTCTGATTCATAAAAACTAGGAAATACAGCCACAGTACAGACAGACTATATAACACAATTAAACATGGACTTTCGATCTTGTGGCCCTTCCTAATAAATATCCTAAGGGCTGCAGATGAAAGTGTATCACCACAATCAGGGGATTTAATTCTACCAACATTTCAAATTGAATACTTTCGTGCTCACTTTGGCAGCACATATACAAATTGAATACTTTCAAAATCCTCAACTACTACTACAGAAAGCAAATTTGAATCAGTTATGATATCAACAGTCCCAAGATTTCAACTTCTAGTGCAGAGACTGCAACCACAAATGCTCCCAGGGACCAGATAAAGAAAACACAAGAAACGACCCACAGATAAATCCTGTATGGCTTCCTCAGCTCTACAAGAGTCCTGAGAACAGACAACACTTCACTCCAAGAAATGAAACACTGCTAAGTAATCATTACAGTTAACATTTATGGAACACTTAATATACATGACAAGTGTTGTATAAGTCCTCATGTACATTCCATATTTATGACACCCTCAGAAGAATATGTACCATTAAGTATGTAACATTAAGACACTCATCTTCAGGCCGGAGATTTAGCTCAGTGGTTCCAGGGCCTGCCTCTCAAGCGTAAGGCCCTGAATTC
>PVIC010012112.1:0-20820 GCA_004025085.1 Thryonomys swinderianus
CCTCCGGCCCTGGATTTAGCAATTTTTTAGTTTGGGTTCTACAGTATGACACGTTATATTCTTACGTGATTTTAGATGTCAGTGGACTTACTATGAAAATCTTTTTTTTTTTAATAGGTCTGAATTTACAAAGCCAGTTTAATCTAGAAAATGTCACTGTTTTCAATACCAATGAGCAAGAAAGCACCTTGGGTCAAAAGGTGAGGCTGATAGGAAAGCTCACATGATATATGTTTGTTGTTGAGATAATTCATATGAATGGGCCTCTATATCAAAAATTTAGGAATCCTTAACTTCTAATTTATAGAAGTATGTATTCTGTATAAAAAATATTCAGCCAATATTTAAAACAGAAAATACAGCTACTCTATAATTGAAGGTAGGTTATAGTGGGTAATGGAGTAGCTGTACTTGATACTTTAATTTTGTTTTGTGTGTTGCTAGGATTGAAACCAGGGGCTAAAATGTACTAGGCAAGTGTTCTACCACTGCGCTGCATCCCTGGCCCTGTATTCAGTATTTTAATAGTTTGTTTGTTTTTTTTTTTTTTTGAGACAGTGTCTCTCTTTGTAGTTCAGGCTGGCCCTGAGCTCACTATTTATCCTAGGCAAGCCTGGAACTCAGCAGTCCTCCTGTCTCTGCCTCCCGAGGGCTGGGATGACAGGCGCAAGCCACCACGCCTGGCACTGTGGTGTGTGGCGCTGATTGCTGGTGGGCGTGAGTCAGCACATCCAGCATTGTTGTGTGTGGTTACCGGGGATTGAACCAGGGACCTTGCACTTGTGAGGCAGGTGCTGGAACCACTGAGCTAACCCTCTGGCTCCATTCATTCTATTTCAAACATTGAATTTTTTTTTACATGAAGTATATGTTCTGTAATCACTGTTGATATTTTCTGACCTTACAGCACTTTCTTGGATATTTGTACAGATGTGTTTTTCTCCCAAATGAGGTTATATGATACTACTCTTAAATTCATGTCCTTTTCTTTTCTTGTTTTTTTTGGTGATACCGGGGGTCAAACTCGGGCCCTTTTGCTTCCAAGGTAGGTGTGGTACCACTTGAGCTAAATCCCCAGCCCTCATGTCCTTTTCTTAACTGATACATTTCTGCATCAGTACATTTCGATTTCAGTTTTTGTTATAATACAGTACTGAGTATTAAACCATTAGCCTTTCTACTGAACTACATCCCCAACCCTTTTTTAATTTTATATTTTGAGACAGGGTCTTGCTGAGTTGCCCAGACTGGGGCTGAACTTGCGATTTTCTTGCCTTAGTTCATGATAAACCCTTGAATGGATGTATCATAATCCCGTATCAGTAGATGTTTAGGTAATCTCTAATAGTGAAAAATTGTTAACAGAATTACAGTGAATTTTTTTTTTTTTTTTGAGACAGGGTCTCGCTTTGTAGTTCAGGCTGGCCCTGAGCTCACTATGTAGCTAGCCTATCCTCAAACTCAGCAATCCTCCTGCCTCTGCCTCCCCAGTGCTGGGATTACAGGCGTACGCCACCATGCCCAGCACTGTGGTATGTGGTACTGATTGGTGGTGGGTGTGATTCACCATGCGGTTACTGGGATTGAACTCAGGACCTTGCGCTTACGAGGCAGGCACCAGAACCACTGAGCTAAATCTCTGGCCCTACAGTGAATATTTTTATAGATATTATTTCTAAAATACACAGATATCTCCTTAGGGATAAAATTATTTAGTCAAAATGTACATATAGTTTAAATTTTGATAGCTTTTGCCCAGTTCCATCTCCAAGAGGTTATGCCCAGTTGTACTACTGGCCACCACTGGCAGGTGGAAAATCCCTGGCCATTTCCCCATGGCCTCATTCCACCCATGGGAAATAGCAGTTTTGTAAAATCTTTGCTTAACTGATGTAAATGCTTTCATTTGTCTTTGTTTTAATTTGATTTCTTGATTATGTTTGGAATTGAATTTAACTATGTTAATGGAAGTCATTTCTTCTGTGACTTGCCTTCATGCTCCTTTCCGAGTTTATCACTGATTTTGTCACTCTGTGTATTTCCAAAACATTTACCTATGGGCTTTTTCCCAGAGAACCTCTTTGCCTTTTTAAAAAAATAACTGATTTAAATTTTTCTACCATCTTCATGACTGTGCTGTGTCACTGTCATGCTGCTGCTGAGCTCTTGGGTCCCTGTCATGTCCAGCTCCCGTTGCCCCAAGGGTTCCAGGCCTCAGCAGCAGTGCGTCTTCTCTAATAACGACTGTCTAGTGATGTACACACTGTCATGTATCCTGACGGCTGCTTGATTTTAAAAGCCTGTCCATTTCTAAAATTTAGCACACTGAGGATAGAGAAGAAGGGATGGACGTAGAGGAAGGTGAAATGGGAGACGATGAAGCGCCAACGACCTGGTGAGTGTTTGGAGTTTCAGATTTGTAGTTAGACATGGTGGTACACGCCTGGGATTGCACTTACTCAGGAGGCTGAGGCAAGAAGATGGCAAGTTTGAGGTGAGCCTAGAGAACTCCGCAAAAGCCCGTCTCAAAGCTAGAGCTGTAGCTCAGTAGTATAGCACTGGATACAGTCTCACCAAAAAAAAAAAATTTTTTCTTAATTTACAAAGATAACTCCTTAGTGATTTATTAAGTACTGTAGTGAGGAGGTAGAAAGGAAGATTATGCTTATATATTTTTATGTAGCTTTCATCTATGTCTTAAAATAATCACTAAATTACTAATGAACATTAGTTGCTTTCTATATTATTATGTACGTGTGGTTCATTGTTTACACAGCCTATCTCATACAGAATCCTAGTATTTGAAAAGCCAGCCAGTGGCAACCTTAGGGGCAAGAACTTCCACTTCCCTTTTCCATCCTTTAAAGGCACTGGGGCGGGCATGGCAGCACACACGTGTAATCCCAGCACTTGGGAGGCTGAGACAGAAGGGATCTCCATGAGTTCCAGGCCAGCTTGGTCTACATAGTGAATTCAAGGCCATCCTGAATGGTGTAGTGAGCCCCTGTTTCAAAAAAAAGCAAAAAGATGTCGAAGGAGCTGACTTTATTGAGGTAGAAGAAATAGGAAATCTCTTCTCTCTCATCTTAATCACTATGTCTTTTCTCATCTTCTGCCTCCTTGAGCCTGCTTTCCAAATAGTACTCATTAGAAGCAGTGAGAAACAGAATGAGGAAGATATGAAGGAGGACTTGATTTCACTAGTATTCTTCATGTATCTGAGCCAATGGAATTTATCAGTTGTAATTGAAAGAATATCCATTTGTTACTATCCAGAAGATTAAGAGGGAATTCTGTATCTGCACAGGGAAATGTGTTCTTGCCACCTGATTTCAAATTTAAACAAGCCACTAAGAAACATTTAGAAGTAGTGTGACTGCCGGCTTCACTCCAGTACTTCCTGGTCATTAGAGACCTTTTTTTTTTCATGTACATAATGGACAGAATAGGCTTTGAAGGTCTGGCATAAGGACACTGGTTCACAGTGGGGTCCCTAGAGTGGAAACAGCCCCAAAGACATTGCTAAGTCAGACTCTCCCTGTCCCTCTCAAGACAAGGCAGTTCTGCTTATTACTGTCAGTTAGTCCAAGCTACAGGAAAATCCCTTAAGCAGGACCCAGCACACTGTCTGTCTGCTGCAAGCAGAAGAGGAAGTAAGTTTGTGGGGAATTATGTTGTGACTATCTGTACGTTACTGATGGTCTTAGTCACTGTAGTTTGTAAAATAGAACACATAGCCACGCATCTAAAATAGGAAGTCCACTTCAGATTTGGCTCAAATACACCATCAACTTTATCATAAAATTCCACTGTGTAAGGTCCTAGAAAATAGCTCAACAGCTAAAAAATATATCAAGTTTTATGTTTTGGTTAACATCCTTAAAAGAGTATTCTGTTTTTGTTCCAAGAGGTGTTTTGTTTTGTTTTGTTTTTTGAGACAGTCTCACTTTGTAGTTCAGGCTGGCCCTGAGCTCACTATGTAGCTCAGGCAAGTCTGGAACTCAGCAATCCTTCTGCCTCTGCCTCCCGAATGCTGGGATGACAGGCTTGAGCCACCACATCCGGCACTGTGGTATGCGGTATTGATGGCTGGTGGGTGTGAGTCTCCATGCCCAGCACTGTATGTGGTTACCGGTATTGAATTCAGGACCTTCTGCTTGCGAGGCAGGTGCTGGAACCATTGAGCTAAATCTCCGGCCCTTTTTTGGTCTGTTTTTGAGATGAAGTCTCTCTGTCGCTCTCTGTGTTGCCCAGCCCAGCTTTCAATTCCTGGGCTAAGTGACCTTTCTGTCCCAGACTCCCCAATAGCTAGGACTCCAGTCATACTCAACTGTACCCTGTTTTAAATATTCTATTTCACATAGTAACTCTTATCTCGAATTTGTTAGTATGCAGATATTCTAAATAGTTAAATATGCTCTGTTTGGATAAATAATCTCCGTGTTTCTGTGGACTGGGAAAGGTGGAAGGCAGATGGCAGTGGTGGGAGAATGAGGGGCAGGTAGGGAAATGGTGGCATGGAAGATAGACTGTGCTTTCGTCATGAAGAAGAGGAACAGCATCTCATGGAGGATATATAACCATGGAGGGCGGGAGAGGGAGATTTAAACATAATCTTTAATCTAAATAATCCTGTGTCTAGCCAGAGTTCAAGATCTCCATTATTACAGACGACAAGGATCTGTTGGAATCACTGATTATTCTGAAATGATGTATAAAAGTCTACATAATTATTTCTGAATGTGCACTTTTCTGGGGAACAAGACCATGGCTTTCCTGAACTTCTAAAGAGGATATACGATCCCCCATAGTTTACATATTTGTAAAAGAATGTAAATGATTTAATGTGACATTTATTTTATTAGCTCCATTCCAATTGATTACAACTTGTATAGAAAATTCTGGTCACTTCAAGATTACTTCAGGAACCCAGTGCAATGCTATGAGAAGATTTCATGGAAAACTTTTCTCAAGGTGAGCTGCCAATCACAGGCTATTATTTTTTTTTTTTGCTCAATATTTTACAGTTGGTAACAGGGCTAAAATTTAACTCTTGTCCAGGATACTTTTCACTATAGATTTCTGCTTCTAATATTTTTGTACCTGTTTTTTTTTTTTTTTTTTTTGAGACAAGGTCTTGCTTTGTAGTTCAGGCTGGCCCTGAGCTCACTATGGAGCCCAGGCAAGCCGCTGCGAACTCAGCAGTCCTCTTGTCTCTGCCTCCCGAGTGCTGGGATGACAGGCGTGAGCCACCATGCCTGGCATTGTGCTATGCGGTGTTGATTGTTGGTGGGCGTGAGTCTCCACGCCCAGCATTATATGTGGTTACCGGGGATCAAAGTCAGGACCTTGTGCTTGCGAGGCAGGCGCCAGAACCACTGAGCTAACCCTCCAGCCCTTTTGTACCTGTTTTATAAGATATAAAAGATAGATTGTAAAATAATATTTAAACCACTGATTTTACAAATGAGTTGAAAAAAAGGAAGCAGCTTATGTATATAGGGATAGTGGTGTTGTACCATGGGCAGGGGAATTGCAAAATGAGAAGTCGAGTCATATACTGGTACAAATTCTCAATGTCGAGTGTGATCATGATGTGTATATAAAATGTATCAGTAAAAGCATGCTCAAGAAAAAAAAGCCAGAGCACTGATAGCTTTTAAAAAATGAGTTGGAAATTTAAAACTAAACTGAAGGTTTTTCTTTTCCAGTATAAATTAACAGTTGTTTAGCTGAGGACATTTTACCTTTTTTTTTTTTTTTCTGCTTTTTGAGACAGGGTCTTGCTTTGTAGTTCAGGCTGGCCCTGAGCTCACTATGGTGCCCAGGCAAGCCGCCGCGAACTCAGCATTCCTCCTGTCTCTACCTCCCGAGTGGACATTTTACCTTTTTTCTTGGTCTCAAGAAAAAACTAAGACAAGGGTCTCACTTTGTAGTTCCGACTGGCCCTAAGCTCACTATGTAGCCCCAAGCAAGCCTCGAACTCAGCAGTTCTCCTGCCTCTGCCTCCCCAGTGCTGGAACTACAGGTGTGAGCCGCCATATTCAGCATTTGTAGTACTGGTACTGATTGTTGGTGGGCGTGATGCATGTGATTACTGGGATTGAACCAGGGATCTTGGTCTGCTAGGCAGGTGCTGGAACCAATGAGCTAAATCTCCAGCCCTCCCAGATCTTGAATTTACAATTCTCCTACCTTACCTTTCCAGAGTATATTCTATCTTTATTTTATATAAAATTATTTTACATATTCTATAAAAGAATACAGTATGAAATCCACAGTAGTGAACATAGGGCCATGGATCATATTGGCCTTTTGCTTTGCTAAAAGGTGTGTACTGTAAACCACCTATGACCATTCATTTTTCTGTGGTAGTATCTGTGATTTAAAGGCAGAGTTGAATAGTTGCTTTGGATGCTATATGGGCCACATCCTCAGATTTTTTTTTGAGACAGAGTCTTGGCTGTGTAGTTCAGGCTGACCTTGAACTCCCAGCAATCCTCCTGTCTCAGCCTCCTAAGTGCTAGGTTTACAGGTGTGCACCATCACATGTGTTTTAAAGTCTCAAATACTTATACCATGTCTGGTCCTTCACAGAAAATGTTTGCCAAACCCTGTTTTACTAGAATTGTATTCTTTTTTTCTTTTTAAAAATTTCATTTGTCCTTTATTATCAAAATCAACATCCAGAATAAACAACTCTTATGTAACATAGTATATGTTCTATATTATTTTTTTTTTTTTTTTTTTTGAGACAGGGTCTTGCTTTGTAGTTCATGTTGCCCCTGAGCTCACTAGGTAGCCCAGGCAAGCCTCAAACTCAGCAATCCTCCTGCCTCTGCCTCCCGAGTGCTGGGATGACAGGCATGAGCCACCACGCCCGGCACTGTGCTATGTGGTATTGATTGCTGGTGGGCGTAAGTTACCATGCTCAGCATTGTATGTGGTTACCTGAGATTGAACTCAGGACCTTGCACTTGGGAGTCAGGCACTAGAACCACTGAGCTAAATCTCTGGCCCTGTTCTATATTATTTTTAATAATTTTTATTTTATGTGCAGTTTAAAAGAGGGTTACCATCCAAATTCAAATTAAATGATAAGAGAAATCATAAGGAATCGTTTTCCTGTTGGACAGAATTTGTGTCCTATTTGGGGTCACAATCTTAGCACAGAGTTTTCAGTGATTTCCCTGATAATCCACACTTATGGATTCAACTACCTACAAACTAAAAATATCTCAGGAGAAAATTACATAAGTAATAAACATATAGGCTTTTTTCTTCTTAGTCCCTGAGCAAAACTGCAAAACTATTTTCATAGCATTTACATTGTATTGGGTGTTACAAATAATTGAGAAATTATGCCATTGTATTTAAGAGACTCAGGCATCCTTGGATTTGGGTTCCCCAGGCCAGGCGTGAGGCCTTCAGACCTGTCTCCCACAGTTACCCAGGGATGAGTATACTCTGAAAACATTCCTTTTTCTGTTTGCCCTTCACACAATTTTCAGAAGTCATGTTTCTTCAGGAATACATTTATTTCTACTTTCACAATACCATGAAATCTCATAGAAAATAGTTTTTAATCCCCATTTCCATTATATGTATATGATTGAGAGTAAATTTTAAGTATTTGGTACAGAAAAACATTCAATAAAACTAATTGATATTTTTATTTTGCAGTATTCTGAAGAAGTTTTAGCTGTTTTTAAGAGTTATAAATTAGATGACACTCAGGCCTCCAGGAAAAAAATGGAAGAATTGAAAACAGGAGGAGAACATGTATATTTTGCGAAATTTTTAACAAGTGAAAAGGTATTAACTCTTTTCTTTTTCACTACACATAATTAGAAATGTTTTTTGTTTTTTTTTCCTTTTAGCTGAGAGTCTTAAATGTTTATTTTCATTAAAGTTGATAATACTACTTTTTTTCCCTTGGACAGCTAGTACTAATTTGATCAAAGACAAAAGAGGTTCTGTACTAGGTCTGTTTCATAGATTTATTCTGGAATAAATGCAGCTTGTCTATAGTCTTAACCACCCTGAATGTGCCTAATCTCATCTGATAGAATAATGCAGCTTAATTATTTTCAAACTGTATGAACTTTACATTTAATCTTAGATTTAATTTGCATTTATGAAAATATTTTGAAATTTATTTATCATTTAGGTATAAACAAGGGTTTTGAAAGTTCTCCATTACTCTTATTTACACATCTTAACAAGTAAACTTTGTTCAGATATAGTGCTGAGGCATTGTATACATTTCCTAGTCATTATGTGCATCGAGTTTATTTCTACTCACCTGCTTTGCTACAAATACACAGCAGTGACAGGCAAAATATAAAATAACAAAACTGGGCTTCCAGAAATAAAATAAAGATCTTCATGGACCAGAAATGTTAAGTGAGGACTGCAACAAGCTGTGGCCTGTCAGGCTTTGTCCAGGGCAAGCAGTTGCAACAGGAGTTTGACTGTGAGTACAGAGCCCAGATGTGTGCCCAGTGGAGCCAGGGCCAGAGCTACATTGCCACAGCAGCTGGGGTCTGGGATGGAATCATAGGCACTTTTGAAAAGAAACTAAGGAAAGCATTACCAGGCTTCTGCCAAGGGTGGTTTTATGGAAAAATTACAGCCCCAGGACTGCAGCTTTGTGCTCTCCTGCCTGCACAGTCACTGGGTATGTGATACTGCCTGTAACTGCATAAAAAGCTGCTCAGATCATAAGATTTTGTCCAGACTTGGGCCCCAGGCCCTGCTGGATACACAGCAAAACTGCTAGAGAGGGAATGGTGTAAACAGAAAGAAGAGAAGGTAAGCAAACATCCCTGAAGAAAAACTTTACATTCAGAACTGATATAAATTCCAAAATCTAGGGCTTGAGGATTTACCTCAGTGGTTCCGGTTCCTGCCTAGCAAACGAAGGTCCCTGGTTTGATCCCTGATAACCAAATACAACAGTGCCAGGGGTGGTGACTCACACCCACCAGCAATCAGTACCACACGGCACAGTGCTGGGTGTAGTGGCTCATGCCTGTAATTCCAGCACTTGGGAGGCAGAGGCAGGAGGATTGGTGAGTTCAAGGCTTGCTTGGGCTACATAGTGAGCTCAGGGCCAGCCTGAACTACAAAGCAAGACGCTATCTCAAATAAATAAACAAACACATAACCAAACTCTGTAAAGAAATCCAGTGAAAGATCACCAGCAAACTCAACTGATCAGATATACATCAATGCCGGGCATGGTGGCTCATGCCTGTAATCCCAGCACTCGGGAGGCAGAGGCAGGAGGATTGCTGAGTTCGAGGCTTGCCTGGGCTACACAGTGAGCTCAGGGCCAGCCTGAACTACAAAGCGGGACCCTGACTCAAAAAAAAAAAAAACAAAAAAAACAGATATACATCAATTATTTCAGATGAAATACACAATCTGACCAAGACTTTATACATCTTTGGATATTAAAAATTGTTAAGATAACAGTCATTGAAAGAGAATAAGCAGTGGACAATTGAATATGACCACTACTTGGGAATCTTGCAAATGGGAAATATATTTCTTGAAATCAATGGACAACACATAGGAGTAAAATGTAGGTTGGACACAGAGAACTACTGAATTGAAGATAGTGATGAGAACGTCATCACTAGATTGCAGGACAGAAGTAGAGTTTAAGTGAAGGAGAAGTTTAAAGTTATAAAACATGGGTTAAGGGATGCGGCTCAGTGGTACTACACCTGCCTGGCAAATTAAGGTCCTGAGTTTGATCCCTGGTACTGGCCCCCCCCAAAATCATGAAACATAGATTGAGAAATTCCAATATCTGCTTATTAAGATTTTCTAAGAAACCAGGCTTGGTGGCTCATGCCTGTAATCCCAGCACTCAGGAGACAGAGGCAGGATTGCTGAGTTCAAGGCTTGCCTGGGCTACATAAAAAAAAAAAAAATTTTTTTTCAAAGAGTAAGTTGAAGAAATGACATAGAAACTATCTTCAAAGAATTGAATTGTTAATTCTACAGATTAGAAGTATTCTACAGTTAGCAAGCAGAATAAAGATAAATTCACACTGCAGTGCACCATGTTGTAACCAGAGGTGCAGTGAAAAACTTAACAGCCACAAGAGGAAGGTAAAGAACCAATATATTGGGAATGAACAGCTGTTTGACTATAGCAAATTTCTAATCTTTCTAAACTGTCAATCCAGAAGACAGTGGAGAAATACTAAAATGCTGAGGGGAAAATAATAGCTATGATATGAGAATTTCATACTTCACTTGATCTTAGCCAAAAGGCCGAGAAGCGATAGAGAATTTTATACTTAACACATTCAAAACTGAATGTAAGCGAGGGACATGGTGGTTCATGCCTGTAATCCTAACACCCAGGAGGCTGAGGCAGGAAGACCGCCATGAGTTTGAGCCAACCTGAGCTACAAAGTGAGACCCTAACTCCAAAAAACAAAAAACAAAAATAGACTGCGCCGGAGGGTTAGCTCAGTGGTTCCAGCACCTGCCTCGCAAGCACAAGGTCCTGAGTTTGATCCCCAGTAACCACATACAATGCTGGGCGTGGTGACTCACACCCACCAGCAATCAATACCACATACCACAGTGTCGGGTGTGGTGGCTCACGTCTGTAATTCCAGCACTCGGGAGGCAGAGGCAGGAGGATTGCTGAGTTTGAGGCTTGCCTGGGCTACATAGTGAGCTGAGGGCCAGCCTGAACTACAAAGCGAGACCCTGTCTCAAAAATAAAAACAAAAACAGACTAGATATAAGATAGTTAAAGACTTGGGCCACAGATTTAGCTCAGTGGTTCCAGCGCCTGCCTCGTAAGAGCAAGGTCTTGAGTTCTATCCCGGTGACCACATAGAATGCTGGGCATGGCAACTCATGCCCACCAGCAATCAATACCACATACCACAGTGCCGGGTGTGGTGGCTCACGCCTGTCATCCCAGCACTCGGGAGGCAGAGACAGGAGGATTGCTGAGTTCCAGGTTTGCCTGGGCTACATAGTGAGCTGAGGGCCAGCTTTAACTACAAAGCGAGACCCTGTGTCAAAAAAAAAAAGATAAAGACTGGGAAAATTTCAGTCTCATTTTGAAAAAGCTACTAAAAGATGTTCTTCAAGACGAAGGAAATTGAATCTGTTAAGAAAGGAATGGGATACATTAAATTCAAGAACAGTATATGGTAAATGATCTGTTATAAATGAACAGTACATGGTAATGATCTGTAGCAATCTCAGCCTTCATGAGCAGGACACCGGAGTCACTGCATACAGCACTGAACATGGATAAACTGCAGCAGTGACTGGCACGTGGGTCGTGTTGGACCATGACTGTGCTCCCTTGTTTACAAATAGTACAAGAGCACAGGTGAGTGGTTGTGATAAGAGACACTACAATCCACAAAGCCACTTACCTACTGACTGTTTTTAAACAAAAAAACTTGTCAAACCCTGAACTAGTTACCTGCATTGTAAATTTCAAACGTAGTATAATGAAAATAGAATACAAAATAATGAATATAGGGAGACTACATCTGTGTATTATTTCTAGATGCTTCATATGTGTAAAGTAGGCATAAGAACCCTACTAGCCATTATATGATATGGTTACCATAGTAGCAAAGGGGAAGGAGGTGTAGAGAAGTTATAGAGAGCTTCCACTTTTTCTATAATCAATTTTTTGTTGTTTTTTGAGACAGGGTCTCGCTTTGTAGTCTAGGCTGGCCTTGAGCTCACTGTGTATCCCAGGCAACCCTCAAACTTAGCAATTCTACCTCACCCTCCCAAGGGCTGATACTATACACATGAGCCACCACACCTGGCATTTGTGGTTTGTGGTACTGACTGTTGGTGGGCATGAGTCACCACACCTGGTATTGTTGTATGTGGTGACTGGGGATAGAACTAGGGATCTTGCACTTACTAGGCAGGTGCCACAACCACTGAGCTCAATCTCCAGCCCTCTATAATCAATTTAACAAATGTAAAACAAAATGGTAAGATTTGGGACCTAACTGGTTAGGGTTGATTAACTTTTGTTTTTTTGGGTTTTTTTTTTTGAGACAGGATCTCCCTATGTAGTTCAGGCTGGCCCTGAGCTCACTGTGTAGCCCAGGCAAGCCTCGAACTCAGCAATCCTCCTGTCTCTGCCTCCCCAGTGCTGGGATGACAGGCCTGAGTCACCACACCCCGCACTGTGGTATGTGGTGTTGATGGCTGGTGGGCGTGAGTCACCACGCCCAGCATGGTATGTGGTTACCAGGGATCAAACTCAGGACCTTGTGCTTGTGAGGCAGGTGCCGGAACCACTGATCTAACCCTCCGGCCGGGTTAACTTTTTTTGAACATTTGAAATGTTTAGCATATTTTGTAACTTAGAATGTTTTGAAATTTAGAATTGGAATGATTTGAGTCAGATGATGTATTACTAACAGCCAGATTTCAACAATGAAAATGCTCTATTACTGTGCTCTAGGTTTTTAAAGCATTTTGTATTAAATTCATGAAAATGGAAGATTTCATATTTTGCTTTACTTTTGCCAGGTATATTGTTACATGTAAAACTGATTTACAAAAACTATAAGGATAACCAAGAATGATAGCATGAGCCTCGTTTAAAATAACATTAGGAGGTTTGGACTCTCAGCTAAGATGGCAGTAAATGCAAAGGATGACAAAAAGCACTTTGCTCAAGACAGAGACATTTACAAAGAAACATCTGACCATGACGTGGTGTAAATGGTGTACTTTAATAGAAAACCATAGAAGAGTGAAACTAGGAGTGCAGCTTATCAAAGGAAGACCGCAGTTCCAAGTGTTGGCCTCAGTCGTTTCTGGCACTCACTGGCTGTACAGACTCGCAGAGGCGGTTTCATCTTCTCCAGCCCCATCCAGCTTCCTTAAGTGTCATGTGAATCAGTTGGCTTAACCCATCTGACAAGCCCCTCCTGGACTCGGATTCAGTGTCTTGGCCGGTGTTTGTAATACTTTGTTACATCAAGAAAAATTATAATAAAATACATAAAACGAGGGGACTTAACAGACAGGTGTAGAGTTTATGAGCAGTGCTTTGCCGCTCTGATCACTTCATGCCCAGACTTCAGTTCTCCACTCCAGACTTACTATGAGGTCCTTTTGAGGGCCAGTTTATTTTACTCAGCCTTTTTTCTTTCTTCCTCCTGTTAACGTCTCAGTAACTCTTCAGCTTTAGATTTGCTACTGCTGTTTTTAATTTAAACCCTGCCTCCTCCAGGAATCCTTCCTGGAGTTACTCAGGCAAATGGTAGATGGTGGAGCCTCCCATCGAATAAGCAAACCCCAGAAAGTACAGATTTTGTGAGGAAGATTGGTGTCTTTTAAGTTTTGTTCATGCAACCTATCAAGTATCCGTTGAGCATTCAAGTAGAGATGTGGAATGTGATCTAAGTTGACAGTACAGATTTCGGGGTTCAGTTTTTAAGTGGTAAGTAAAGCTGTAGTGTATAAGACAGCTAGGGAGAAAGGAAGAGATTGCAAAGAGAAGGAAGTGTTAAACTGAACCTGGAGGAAAACCAGCATTTGACTCATTCACGAAAGGACCATAATTCATATTTTTTGCTGCTGGTGGCTCTGAACCACTGGTGGTACCTACATGACTGTCCCATCAAGCAGAATATGTTTCTGAAAAAGGAAGGACAAAGGCTTAATAGTAGCCAGGGAGAGCAGAGAAAAACTAGACAGCCATGAACTCATGGAAGCCAGCTGTGCCAGAGTGAGGTCTATGGAGAAATGTTCATTGGATTTAATAACAAAGTCAGTTACTGGTGAGCTTGACAAAAGCATTCTCTGTGGGTTGGTAAACAGGAAAACAGATTGAGGGGTGAATGGGAAACAGTACACTGAGTTGTTCTAGCAAGGTTTGCTTTAAAGGGAGGGCAGGGTGAGGATGTGGTTCTCTGAGAGATGTGAGTGTTTAATGCTAACGGAAGGGGTTTGTAGAGAGGGCAGTTAATGAAGGAGGAGCTCTTCGGCAGATTGCGGTTTCTGGATGATTGGATTTCTTTTAGCCGTGAAGAGGTAACAGAAGGAAATGAGAAACGAGTGTGGGTGCTGATGATCCTCAGCGTTGAGGCCACTTTATAGCTCTCTTGTTGAAGCAGAGATGGTCGTGTACTGCAGGTGAGAAGGGGTGGTACGCAGGGTCTGTGCTAAGTGGGAAGGTTTAAAATAGTTGCCGGGCAGAAGAGTCTTAAAGAATAAAATGTTTTCATTGGATATTAGAGAATAAAAGGTATTTAAGTTGGAGACCACAACACAGTGGTATGCGGGGTGGCACGTTTCCGCAAGCAGCTCCCCTTGCAGCCTCCACTGGAGCCTTCAGGTGTGGCTGACAGGAAGTGGCGGAACCGTGGGCGGAGACCTGTGGAGTTGGGTGGACTCTACCCACAGCTAAATGTGGCCCACTGTGTACTTGTTTACATTTTAAACGTTTGCATGATGGCGTACATAATATCTAGAGTATGCTTCTGTGCAGATAAAACTTAAAAGTACTGTTTGGCCCTTTAGGAAAAATTTTCCTGGCCTTTTAATCTAAAGTTATAACAGAAACAGGATGGGCCAGCCGGCAGGAAATAGAGCTTGAGGGTGTGGGTCTCAGTATGATCCAAATATTACGTATACCGGAGGCAACCAAGATCCTGGGGAAGGAAAGGAGCTTGTGAGATGAGGTGCGGCCCTGGGGGCTATGACTCCTGACCTGATTGGACCTGTGGCCAGTGCGGAGCTGCACTAGAAGAGACATGGCAGTGGGGCGGGTTGAGGACCCGCGTGGAGAGAGTAAAGTCCGCTAGGATTTGGAGGACAAGAAAACGGAGTACATGCCACTCACATCTGCTGATCTGGAATGGAAGTCAGTGTGATGGTACTCTTCTCAGGGGTGAGGGGGAGCCGACCAGAAGGACAGTCTTATTTGTTTAAGGTAAGGGGAGGGCCCAGGGATTTAGCTTAGTGGTTCTGGCACCTGTCTTGCAAGTGCAAGATCCCAAATTCCATCCCAGGTACCACAAAGAAGACAAGAGGATAGCTTAACCCCATGGGGATTGTTCAGTTGTAGGAAGTTCCTAGAGAGTGAAATGACTGTTACTTGGTGGCCTGCTTTGGTAGACAGAAACAGACCATGGATCCACTGAGCCACAGAAGCTGGGCCTTCCCGTTCATTGTCTTGCTGGTTATTCATCTGGAGAGTGGCTTCCAAACCTGTGGCTGTGTAATCATTGAAAGCTCTAAAAGGTTCATCACTGCCATGGGTCATCAAGGCAGAAGTGATGCAGATCTGTAGATACAGTTGCTGGCCTTCCTTCAGGAGCCAAGGACATAATCAGAATGACTTTCTTTCCTTACCGAGGTCTCTCGTGCAAAACATTAGTAAATGCAGGCTGAAGAACAGCCTCATGAATGGTGAAGTCCTCTCAAATCCACATTCTCTGACAGTACAAGGAGGCTGTAATTTTCTCTGAAACCTGGAAAAGAATCTGTTTCATCACAGATGACTTCCATCTTCCTTGCTGTGGCTCACAGCCCTGGCACAGGCCCTTTATGGGCCTATACTAGCGCATGGTACCCTGGGCAGTGCTGTCCATCCATAAGGACCTTCCCTTCTGTAGCCTGGATTGACCCGGGAAAGTGGCAGCCTCTCCCTTCTTTACATTTCTAGGGCACTGTTTGCCAACATGAATGTCTCATGGCGTCCAGCCATCAGACCTCGATGACACCCGTGCCGCTTTGTCCTTGGCCTTTGGCAGCAGGGCCTCCCATGGTCCGGGCTCCTGACAGATACTCTTTGAATTGGAATCTTCCATTTCTGTAGTTGCATAACCTGTTCCTTTAGGCAAAACTTGATTGTAATGTATTGTTTTTGTATATGTGCTTGTTTTTTTGAATAGTTGATGGATTTACAACTGAGTGACAGTAACTTCCGCCGACACATCCTGTTGCAGTATCTCATTTTATTCCAGTATCTCAAGGGGCAAGTCAAATTCAAAAGGTAAGCTGACCAAGATGGTAAAGGTTTTATAAACTGTAAGGTTTTTTTCTTGCATTCTGGGCTTATTTTTGTATAAGGGCTACGTCTCTTAATAGCAGACACCCACAGGGGGCTTTCAGAGGTCGGATGCTTGGAAAAAGTATTAAATCCATCTGCTGTTAATGTGCGTCTCCTCTGCCTGGCTCTAGGGCTGCCCTAGTTCCGCCTTTTCTTGGTGGGTGGAGATCCCCACTCACAGCGGCCACTTCAGGCCTCATGCTGGGCTGAGGTGCTTCCCTCACAGGAGTGGTGCCGTCTAGGGTATGAGACTCAAAGGGATGGAGAAAAGCCGGACACACAGGATTTCTGGTTTCTTTGGACTTCACAAAACCTCATTAGGACCTCTGCCACATCCACCCCTTCCTTGGGGTGCAGACCATTTCCTCTTGTCCGCAATTCAAGAGGGGCACACTTGAGGGGCTGTGTCAAGGGCCCAAAGCAGTGTGGCGTTAGCTGCATGCAGGACTTGACTTCTGGCTGTTGGGTTTGACTGTGGGGTTGTGACTCACTGAAAATTGTCCTTCCTTTCGTCTTGGAGGTTTAGCGTGGTCCATAGAGACGGACTCGAGTCAGACTTGGGTCTGAACTCCTGTCTCTGTGCCCTGTGCACACCTCTGGGCTGCGTCTACCAGTGTACACATGGGTGCTGCCAGGGTCCAGGGAGGGACGAGTGCACAGTGCTCACGCGGGTCCAGGGCCGTCACTGGTGCTTGCAGCAGGGCCGCTGGCACGGAGCGAGGAGAGCTCGGAAACGACAGCTGCTAATGGCTGTGGCTTTGCCCACAGCATCTGCTAGGCTTTTCACGTTCTTATTCCTTGTATTTTGAATGAGTTTTAAAGGAATTCCACATCCCTGTCTAAATGTGCATCATACAGAAGAATCAGTTAGGACATCTCAGAAGTTTCAGCTTCCATTAAGCTTATGAAACATTTATTACTCTGATCATAATGGTATCAGTTAACTGAAAGTTCTGTTCTCCCCATGGACACCTCATGTCTTCATTCTCTTGAGGATGTGCAAGAATTTTCTTTGTATTCTCTCACTTGTGACCATTACTGGTATTTTTTGATACTATTTCCAATATGATTAACTTACGTTACATGCCTTATATTGCTTTCAGAACCATAAATCAATTTTAAAATTAAATACATTGCTGTAACTCAAGTGTATTTTATTTTGTTTCCTAGTTCAAACTATGTTTTAACTGATGAACAATCACTCTGGATTGAAGATACTACAAAGTCAGTCTATCAAGTAAGTCCAACATGCAACAAACCTATGATTGAAAAACATGGAAATTTAGAATTTTCTTTGTTTCAGCCCCAAATAGGAAAATAAGGATAAAGTTAAGCTCAGGTACAAGACCACAAACACTTCTTGGTTCTCTGCCTACAAACCACTCCTAGGATGCAGAAAGTTGTTGAAAGCTTAGTATATTCTTTCTAATCACAGCTACTATCTGAAAACCCCCCCGATGGAGAGAGATTTTCAAAGATGGTAGAGGTATGTGATTTATACTTAGATGGTTTTCTCAGCATCAAATATAACTTCAAATAATTTCATTATGCAAATAATTTATTTTGTTTTTCCCAGCATATATTAAACACTGAAGAAAATTGGAACTCATGGAAAAATGAAGGCTGCCCAAGTTTTGTGAAAGAAAGGTAAATGTATACTCAGCACAAGAAGTAGAAGTATGAGAAATTTCAGAGTATAATTAGTGGGCCAGAGATTTACCTCAGTGGTTCCAACGCACCTGTCTAGCAAGTGCAAGGTCCCTGGTTTGACCTCTGGTAACCACATACAACGATACTGGGCGTGGTGACTCATGCCTACCAGCAATGAGTACCACATACCACGATGCCAGGTGTGGTGGCTCATGTCTGTAATCCCATTGCTCGGGAGGCAGAGGCAGGAGGATTGCTGAGTTCAAGGGTTGCTTAGGCTATATAGTGAGCTCAGGGCTGCCTGAACTATAAAGTGAGACCCTGTCTCAAAAAAAAAAAATTAGATATGTCTGCATCTTACATGGATATGTATATGTATTTTATATAAAAATGTAAGTTAGCTGGACGTGGTGGCTCACCCTTGTAATCCCAGCACTCGGGAGGCAGACACAGGAGAATTGCTGAGTTCGAGGTTTGCCTGGGCTACATAGTGAGCTCAGGGCCAGCCTGAACTGCAAAGCGAGACCCTGTCTCAAAAAAAAAAAAAGAAAATGTAAGTTAAACTGCGAGTAGTCACTTCAGTTTACCTTTACTTGTATTTGTACTTCAAAACTATTTCTTAGAGGGCCGGAGGGTTAGCTCTGGTTCCAGCGCCTGCCTCGCAAGAGCAAGGACCTGAGTTCGATCCCCGGTAACCAGATATAATGCTGGGCGTGGAGACATGTCCACCAACAATCAACACCGCATACTACAATGCCGGACATGGTGGCTCACGCCTGTAATCCCAGCACTTGGGAGGCAGGGACAGGAGGATTGCTGAGTTCGTGGTGGCTTGTCTGGGCACCATAGTGAGCTCAGGGCTAGCCTGAACTACAAAGCGAGACCCTGTCTCAAAAAGCAAAAAAAAAAAAAAACTATTTCTTAGAATAACTTGATCTATATTTACCACTGAAAAAATCTTGTGTCTCTACTTGTAATTTGCCTATTTTGTGGTATTTTTATTTTCTGTCTGAGCAGTGTTTGATTAAAATATAAAGCTATCACTGGGCATGGTGGCTCACGCCTGTAATCCCAGCACTCAGGAGGCAGAGGCAGGAGGATTGCTGAGTTCGAGGCTTGCCTGGGCTACATAGTGAGCTCATACTGAACTATAAAGCAAGACCCTGTCTCAAAAAAAAAAAAAAATATATATATATATATAGCTTCCATCTTTTTAGGAGTAAATCAGCTGTTGTTTTGGTTTTAGTTTGTTGTGTACTTGGGGTCAAACTAAGGCCTGCACCTGCTTGTCAAAACCTACCCCTGAGCTAACACCCCACCCCTACATTTTTATTCCTACACAATTCCAAAATGAATATATGCTTTGTTCCCCGCAGAACAGATTCCAAGCCCACAAAAGTGGTACGGAAAAGGACAGCCCCAGAGGACTTCCTAGGGAAGGGACCCAATAAGAAAATTTTGATGGGAAAGTAAGTCAACTTTCCTTCATGTGTGGGGTAGTCTTCTTTTCTTCTTAGTTATTTTTATGTTTTGAAGATGTTACCATAAGAACTCTGCAGTTTTTCATATATGATTAAAGCAAAACTATTAAATACCAAACGTTATGAAGGAGAAAAGTAAAAAACTCATTATCACTAGTGAGAAATCCACAGTTTGTTGTTTTTCTGTTGGGTTTAAAGGCTTATGCAGATGGTGCCCATAAAACTTTTGTGTCTCTTTTGCAGTGAGGAGTTAACAAGGCTTTGGAACCTGTGTCCTGATAACATGGAAGCGTGTAAGTCAGAGACAAGGTAAGTTTAGTATTTTTCAAAAGCTACTTTTCTTGAATGTAGCTTCATTGGAGAATGGAGTCTTCTCTCTTAAGTTCCCTATAGTTATCTTTTGGTACAGCTGAATATGCCTTCCCACCGTAAAATACCTGGAAAAGCTAATAAAATAATTGTGTTGGTCATAAATAATAGAGGATCAACAAACCAAAAGATCTTTAAGACTGGGAAAAGAAACTATAGAATGGGATGCCTGTCAAATCTGAGACTCAGTCAGTCTAATAGAAGAAAACTGACACAGATAGTCAGCTTCAGAGGTAGCAGCCTTAGGGCCAGATGTTTAGTTCAGTGGTTCTGGCGCATCCCTAGCAAGCACAAGGTCCCTGGTTCAATCCCAGTAACCACATACAGTAATACTCATGCCCACTAGCAATCAGTGCCACACACTATAATGCTGGGTGTGGTAGCTCACACCTGTAATTCCAGCACTCTGGAGGCAGAGGCAGGAGGATTGCTGTAGTTTGAGGCTTGCCTGGACTACATGGTGAGCTCAGGGCCAACCTGAGCTACAAAGCAAGAGCCTGTCTCCAAAAAAAAAAAAAAAAGAACAGCCTTAGCCCTGAAAAGGTGCCCGTTTTCACTGATAATTGGAAGTACAGTGAAGAACAGTAGGCACTTGAATCACCAGGAAACTCATTGATTTTAAACATCAGGGGTATTTGGAGGAATTGCAGATACAAATACTAAAATATTAAATATTTAAAAAATAGTAATCCAGTTTGCTGCTGGTTTGAGTCTAAATGGCACACCTGAAAGGTAGTGCACTCTCTGATTTACCCATTCCTTTGTTGTGTAATGATCCTAGTGGTGGTGTCAAGACATCTTGAAGTCAGTGTAGTAATCCTTACCACTTTTTAGTGCGATAGAAAACAGACCTGTAAAATATTAGTTCTACTAATGTGATACATGAAATGCTCCATGTGTATTGGTTGCAGTACAAAATGACTTTCCCAACACTGGGCTCTGCAGGGGGAAGTTTGAAGGTCATGGTGCCTAAAGAAACCAGGCCTCTCACAAGGAGACAGGTACAGAAATGTTTGTTTAGTTTTAAGGGAAAAGCAAGAAAACCTACCAATGGAACACAGGCAACTTGTGCCATGCTCATAAAATGTAATACTATATGCATAGCATCATAAGATTAATGGATAAGAGCTACTGTATCAACTTGGGGAAAACTTAAGAATCAGTTCCATTTGTAGTGCTTTAAAAATTGGGACCACGTATGGCAGAAGCCTGGCATATGGTAGCAGTCATGGT
>PVIC010012112.1:20920-40486 GCA_004025085.1 Thryonomys swinderianus
GAGGCAGAGGCAGGAGGATTGCTGAGTTCAAGGCTTGCCTGGGCTACATAGTGAGCTCAGGGCCAGCCTGAACTACAAAGTGAGAGCCTGTCTCAAAACAAAAACAAAAACAAAAACAAAAAACAACCATGCATGTCGGAGATTTAGCTTAGTGGTTCGGTGCCTGCCTAGCAAGCACAAGGTTCCTGGTTCGATCCCCTGTAACCACAAACAACAATACTAGGGTGTGGTGACTCACACCCTCCAGCAATCAGGTACCAGTACCACACATCAGTGCCGGGCGTGGTGGCTCATGCCTGAAATCCCAGCACTGAGGAGGCGGATTGCTGAGTTTGAGGCTTGCCTGGGTTACACAGTGAGCTCAGGGCCAGCCTGAACTACAAAGTGAGACCCTGTCTCAGGAAAAAAAAAAAAAAAAAAAAAAATAGAGTTCCCAAGTTTCATTCCTAACGAATGAATGGATGTCATTAGAAGAATCTTGTGTCTACCATTTTGTCACTATTAGAACTATGCAGTCTTATGTGCCACATGTCTATAATCCCAGCACTGGGAGGGTGAAGCCTGAGTTCAAGGGCAGCCTAGACTACGTAATAGTGACACTGTCTCAAAATACCAGAAATGTGTAGTCCTCACTAACACCTGTATTGCCTAGGGAGCACATGCCGGCGCTGGAGGAGTTCTTTGAAGAAGCCATTGAGCAAGCAGACCCTGAGAGCATGGTCGAGAGTGAATATAAGTAAGTGATGTTTCTTCTGAACAAAGTTTAATTTCCTCCAGGATCTTTTCTTAAAAATGGCATGTATCAAAGAGCTTTGTAAGAGGGCAGCAAACTGCTTTTTCCTCTTCAGAGACGTTGCCAGTTTGACATGACTGCACATTCACATTTCAAGGATTATTCCTACTGAGTACCAAGCAGGACTTGGCATCACCCTTGACTAAAACAGGAAGAAAGCTCACCCTCCCCAACTGCGCACCAGTCTGCCTGAAGCAGGGTCCCTGGTGTCCCCGCTTCACCTCCTGTCCCTGTGCAGTCCAGTGGCCTGGCCATCTCGTGTCACTGCACTCGGCTGCCCCCGTCAGCATTCTCGCTCTGAAGAAGCGTTGCACGTGCTGAGCCTGCACACAGGCGCCTCCCCCCAGGGCACGCCCCGCCTCAGGTTCCGCTGTCCTCTCCATAGCCATGAAGCCACATGGTCCACCCTGTTGTCTCTTCCCCTGCCACCCACCTCCTTCCCATTGTTCAGCTCACATCCGAGGGACTTCAGGACTTGGGTCAGCCTTTTAGTCTACACTCTCCTGGCTGACGCGACACAGTCTCTGCTTTAAACAAGCATCATAGGTTTCCAGCGAGTCACCCTAGCCCTTCCGCATCGTTGAAAGTGACAGTGCCTATTTCACAGGGCTACTCCAAGGACTGAGGATTTGCTTTGAACCATGCATGGTAGAGAGGAGAGAGTCAGAAGTCAAAAAAGTACTGAGAGCCTGTGACAAGTTTGCAGGGCTGCACTGACCTCTTAACTCAGTGATTTTTAATATGAATGTGCATAGCCAGGTACGGTTGTGCATTCCCACCTGTAATCCAGCATTCAGGTGGCTGAGGCAGGAGGATCACAAGCCAGCCTGGGCTGTATAACAAGACCCTGTTTCAACCAAAATTAAAGCACGAGTCCGAGTGTTCCTGTTTGTAGTCGCTCCTGACCTTTCTAGGCCCGCCTGCTCCAGGTCCTGTCTCCTGCTCCAGCCGCTCTGTCTCTCACGCTGCAGACTCCCTCTTCCTCTCCAAGGCCCTTCTCTGTGGAGCTTTGCACACGCTGACCCTCTGACTTGACCCTTCTCCTCACCGACCCGCCGAGGATGCTGTTTCCTTGCAGTCCTTAGTGTTTTGCTTCATGGCACATTCCACTCCAGTCCTCACGCTCGTCGCTTTCCGTGCTCGCTGTTGGCTGTAACTGGCTGATACCTCCAGCTTGCCAACGCCACTCTCACCTGAGTCAGGTATCTAGCCTTGCCTCGTACTGTCTCCCAGTTAGAGACTCTGACATGGTCCTCAGCTAGGAAAGTCCCTGGACCGCAGCCCTGCTGACCTCCACAGGGCTGTCTTGCTAAGTATTCAGGAATGCTTCTTTCTGCTCATAAGATCATTCCTTATTTCTAGAGAACAAGAAAACTTTGCACAATTGAAGCTTCAAAAGTATGGAATAATGAATGGATTAAAGGGATGTCACCCGCGATGGCAAAGCTTCACAGTAGCTGTTAACTCGGGAGTCAGAGCAGTGCTGAGGGTGGTTTCTCAGGCTTCTGTGTGTGGGCCAGACAAAGCAGATGGCACATCTGTGAACATGGGGGTGGGAAGGACTTCCCAAAACTCGTAAAGCCAATATTCACTTTCAGTTTTTCTGCACCTTTGCTGCTTTTTAGAGTCCCTCCAAGTTCTGGTTTCTGCTCCCAGTGTGTACTGTCTGTGGCTGTGCTCCACTGGGGCCAGGTCTTCATTCTGTTCTCAGCTTTGCTGCTTGCTACTGTGTTGCCTACTGGGTATTTCTCTTTCAGTGCTTTGAGCCACTTCGTATCAACTGAGACTGGTATTAAGTGAATTAAAAGTTCAGGTGTTTATGTATAAACAGAAAACCAAATATACACTGAGTACCTCTTTTTCAAAAATGCTTCATGCCAGGCGTGGTGGCTCACGCCTATAATCCCAGCACTTGGGAGGCAGAGGCAGGAGGATTGCTGAGTTTGAGGCTTGCCTGGGCTGCATAGTGAGCTCAGGGCCAGCCTGAACTACAAAGCGAGACCCTGTCTTTGAAAAAAAAAAAAAGCTTCAGATTCTTTGGTAATTTGGTATATTTCCACAGGCTGTTCCAGTTGAGCATTTTTGAGGCACTCAAAGGGCGTATTTTGGTCCATTTCAGATTTCTGGATTAGGGCTCTTCAATGTGTATCCAATTGTATCATGAAAACTCAGCTGGGTGTGGTGGCTCACGCCTGTAATCCCAGCACTCAGGAGGTAGAGCAGGACTACTGTGAGTTTGAGGCTTGCCTCGGCTACACAAGACACAAGTGAGCTCGTGGCCAGGCTGAATTACAAAGCGAGGCTGTGGCTCTCTTTCACTCTCACACACACACACACACACGATGCTTTGAGCAATTACCATGGGGTATAAGACTGTGGCAGGATCCTATTAAGTAGAATGGAATACAGGAATAGGAAACTAAAAAGTGCAAAACTGTCACTGTTTTTATAGAGCTGTGAACAACTCAAATTATGGCTGGAGAGCCCTGAGACTGTTGGCAAGGAGAAGCCCACATTTCTTCCAGCCGACCAACCAGCAATTTAAAAGCTTGCCAGAGTATCTCGAAAACATGGTAATAAAGTTAGCCAAGGAACTGCCGGTAAGTAACATAACCCTTATTTGACATTATTTTCTTTAAAGCTGCTATTGCTATTTAAACAAAGACTCAATTTAGTTTACAATTTTTTTTTTTAAGTGTCACAGAAAAAGGAGAGAGAATGCATTGAGTATATAAGCACATTAGAGGAACATGTAAAACCAACAATCATTTTCTCTGTAGCAAATAATTTAATACTTGGGTAAACTACGCCCTCTGTAAATTTAAGGCACTGTTTTCCAGTTTGTCAATATTTCACCTTCTATCAAGCACGGGGTCCAGAGAGTAGCATTAGAGAACCTGGGCTGTTCCACCACTCTCTTCCAGCACAGCCTTCTTACGTACTGTAATACTGCAGGAATGATGCACCTAACTAACCCTTTGGTACAGCATTTGCAGACCTGTGTACTGTGCTCTCCCTTCTCCCTTCTCCCCAGGGGGAGCTCTAGCGGGTGGGGTCCAGCTGGTGGCTCTCCCTCCACGCCGCCCCCAGATTCGCACTTGCCCAGCTGTGCCTCTTACCTGGCATTCACAGTGACGCTCTGGGCAGGGCCTCAGTCCAGTACTGGGGTCACAATGGTTTTATCTAAGCAAAGCACCTGCAGCTGACCTTATTCCAGAAACTGGTGTCCTTTTCAATATTCTTCTTTCTCATCTTTAGCCTCCTTCTGAAGAAATAAAAACAGGTGAGGATGAAGATGAGGAAGATAATGATGCTTTACTGAAGGAAAATGAAAGTAAGAATTGAATTTTCTTGGCTGTTTTACAAAATTGGAAAAGATTGGGGTTCTGTGTTGAGAGGTACGTTAATCTGACCTACTTCTCAACTTCTCCCATTCTGTCTCAGCTCTGCTTCTGACTTATAAACTGAACAGCATCAAAATATTAACTTTATACAATAAAATTTGGACATGACGGTCATATACAAGGGGAAGATTTTTTTTGTTTTTTAGTACCGGGGATAACTCAGGACCTTGTACTTGCCAGGCAGGCGCGGTGCCACTGAGCTACACCCCCAGCCCGGATACTTCTATTTTAAAGCAACATATCACTCCTTTGTCCATTGGGAATTGCGGGACAACTGATTTCAGGGAAAGTCTCCAAAATTAGAATATAGGTAACAGCTTTAGCTTTATTGACCTATGATCTTGATTTTAAGAGAGAACACAATGAACTGTTTTAAAGTGCAACTTAAAGGTGGCTAAGAACTCAGTAGCTCCTTAGCTTTCTAGTTCTACTATACACTTAGGATCATGAAGTCACTGAATTGTGCACATGATCTGTATTGTTTTCTAGGTCCTGATGTGCGGCGGGATAAACCTGTGACAGGGGAACAAATAGAAATATTTGCCAACAAGTTGGGTGAGCAGTGGAAGGTCCTGGCGCCTCACTTGGAGATGAAAGACTCAGAAATTCGGCAGATCGAATGTGACAGCGAAGACATGAAGATGAGAGCCAGGCAGCTCCTGGTCGCCTGGCAGGACCAAGAGGGTGTCCACGCGACACCTGACAACCTGATCAACGCACTGAACAAGTCTGGGTTAAGTGACCTCGCAGAGAGTCTAACTAACGACAGTGAGACCAACAGTTAGCTTGTATCTTTTCTTTTTTATTAAATCTATGATAAGATTTTGTTACCAAGCAGCATTTGATAAGAGGTCACTGGTTTTGGTAAACAATAAAAACATTTTTATAACAGTTGTACAGTTGGCTGGTGCTCCAGGAACAATGGACACACAGAGGGTCAAACCTCAGAGATGGGGAAGGGAGGGGAGGGCAGGGAAAGAGCCAGGACGAAGGGACTGCATGGTCACCGCTATTTGTAAGTACACTTAACAGTTAAACGGCTGTTAGGAACATGTTTCTGCATGTTGTTCATAGCTATTAAAACGCAGTTCTTCTGCAATCTCAAAGTGACGCTGTGAAACCTTAGTTTAAAGCAGAGAACCAGCAAACTGCTGTACCCCACGTGCTTTTGTTTTTTGAAACGAGTCTCGCTATGTAGTTCAGGGTAGCCTTTGACTCAGCGATCCTCCTGCCTCAGCCTCCTGAGTGCTAGGATTATGGGACTGTGCCAACACGCGCAGCTCTCAAGTGTTCTTACAGTTCTATTGCCACCTAGCCTGCTCATTCCCAAGTGCTTGCTCATGGCACTTTTGCAGTACCATAGCAATGGTGCCTGTGGGGTGCCAAGCCTAAAATATTATCTGGCCCCATTACAAAAATAAATGGCTGCTGGCACCCACCTTTAAACAAAATGAGCCAAAAAAATCTCAGAGGTCAGGTGACCTCGCAAGTCAGTAACCCCTAGGATCCCTGAGGTCAGACTGCGATGTGAAAGCTTCCTGTGCCCAGCCAGCCAAGTACCGTGTGAGAGGCTTGAGGCGCCCACACTACTACCCCAGCCTCACACCCAGCCAGGCACGGCTGTACGTGGCTCTTGTCAGTTGCACAGCAGTAAGGCACGTAAACGACTGAGACTTGCCTCTTTTCTGCCCTACTCCCTTCTCAGGCCTTACCTAAAGACCGAATTCTCAAATGACCCTATTAAAATCTGGTGTAAACCCAATTTTTATTTTAAGAATATCCTTGGGACAGTACTTTAAGATCAAGTGAGATGAAATCAAGCTTTTTAATGAAGGAAATGATTTTTTAAAATTTTAGTACATTTTATTCAGGGTTTCTACATAGTGCTATGTCCGAAATCTCTTTTTCCTAAGATTGTCTACCCAAGTGAGACATGAGTTAAACTATCACACAGATGGTCACAGGAATTCCTAGGGCCTCGTCCTTCCCCTGAAGTCGTGCACAGATTAGCGTTCCTGAAATGCTATTTTAGTCCTTAGTGTCAGATGCCCTCACAGTACTCGGATTTCAGAGAAAAATGGCTATTACTCCTTGGCGCTCTCAAGCATTATGACAACATGACATCTAGATATCATGATAATCCCTAAATTTCATTATCAGTATCTAAATCAGACAAACTGGCTAATATTCTAACCTCTGTCCTTTTGTCACCAGTCAGGACTCTGGGGAGACATCATATTCACAAACCTCAGTCTTGGTGTTTTCTACCATCACTTAAAAATGACTGGCACTAAATTTGGACCTTAAGATCTTGGCAATTACCAAGACAGTAAAACCAACGAAGGGAATTAACTGCTAACATCACTGCATTCAGCATCCAGAACAACCCCCCACTGTGTCTCTGCTTCAAGGGAACACGGGCAGACACGGTAACAGGCACTGGGACAGTTAGAAGCACAGTGATAGCAGCTTGGCCACGAGTACCAACGTTCTACCAGGTTTTTTTTTCCCCTGGTACTGGGAATCGAACTTGGGACCTTGCACTTGCCAGGCAGGCACAGCACCATTGAGCTACTTCTCTAGCCCATAAGAACCAAACCTACCTGGATCTTCAGCAAATCTCCCACACTGAAAACGACTTGTCAGAGCTGTTAACCACTTTTTCTTTTTTAAAAATTAAATAATCCTCAGTTTCTAAAACTAACCAGAACTTGTCAACACAGAGTTGATTACCATAAAACCATTTCAAAGTAAATGTACAAAACATACTACATCGGAGAGACACAATAATAAATGTATAATCAAATGTACTATTATTGATCACAATTTATTTAAAAGTCTTGAAAAGCCAGCGTATCAAGCTGGACAAATACTTGATTGCACCCTTGTTTACGGGTGCGGACAGCAGCACTGAGTTACACATCGAGAGCAACACTTCCTTTTCCGCCTTCCTGGAAAAATGATTGTTAGATACGGTAGAGGATGGACAGCTACTGAACGGTGATAGATCCATGCAAGAACAAACAATAGAGAACAGGTGTAATAAACATCATTGCTGACTCTTGGGCTGAAAGGCAAGGAGGAAAATTATCACAGAAGGTAATGGCTGAAAGACATTTCAACTAAGAACATTTAAAAGTTAATGTAAGAAACGAGCTCTGTCTTCCAGCCACCTTTAAAGAGGACAGCATATCCAAAGGCAATATTCTTTCCATAATTTTTAGGGTGATATATAGCAGTTTGCTTCTGCCCTCTCCTGTTCCACATAAGAGGAAGCAGATAAGACCACCTAAATGCCTTCCTCTAAAGCTCTGGATTATACAAGTGATCAACAAATAACATGTATTTCACACCTAAGCATAAATAGCTACAGATTACTGTTCACTTTCCTCTTCCATTATTTCAACTCTGCGGGGCCCATAGAGTAGAACGTAAGCGATATGCCAGTCTCCACCGCCAGAAAGCCGCAAGATATCTTCAGGTGTTACAATGCTGACTTTATCGTCATCAAACTTGATCCATTCATCTAAATAATAGAAGGAGAAAGACATTACACCCAACTCTTGAGTTCCACTGCAAAAAAAGCAGTGAAGTGCCCAGCAGGATCCCAGCGGCCAGCAGCAGGTCTCCACACGTGGCCCAGCGACCATGCCAGCTCAAGACCACTTCTGCACTTCCAGAGCATTCCAGCTACTGCAGTGCTACTGCTACAGCACCACTGCCCCCCCCCCACGCAAGCAGACTTGAGTAGTCCAGAGAGAGTGTGACACGTGACAGTAACAGGGCTGGATGCAGAAACCAGAGAATCCAGCTCCATTCTAGTTACAACAAAGAGACATAAAAATGCAAATCACTACCATTTCTCCCTAGTTTTGTTTTGGAAAATGTCACTTATATAAGTGAGTAGTGAGTTTATTACTATTAATCTGAAATGAATTCGGCTGGGTGTGGTGGTACATGCACGTAATCCCAGCACTCTGGGAGGCTGAGGCAGGAAGATCACAAGTTGTAGGTCAGCTTAGGCTACACAGTGCATTCAAGGTAAACCTAGATCATGAAGCTCTATCCAGGGCAGGGGGCACCTTTATATGCTAATACTAGAAATATTTAGAGATCAAAACTTCATTAAAGCTAAGCTACTAGGTCTTTATAATTAAGAATGTATGGGACCAGGGGGAATTGATAAAGCTCAGTGGTGCTGCATCTGCCTGCTAAGCACAAGGTCCCCAGTTTGATTTGCTGTACAAAAAAAAAACATTATGGACACACATGGTAGCAGATGCCTGTAATTGCAGCACTCTTGACCCGGCTACACAGCAAGCTCAAGACCAGCTTGAACTACACAGGAGACTGTCTCAAAAGACAGACAAAACAAACACTTCCACAGAGCTGTCAATTTTTAAACAAAACAGTCTTGAGTTAATAAAACAACAGATTTTACCTTGTTTCCTTTTTACCCATGATACATAATGACCTGAAGAACTAGACCTTCCTTGGTGCGTCAGCACTGCTTGTAAGTCATAGTATCCACAGTTGTTGGAGCCAATATCTAGAGAGGAGAACCCGTAAATATTAGGCAACGAATACACTGTGCTTTCTCACGCGTGGCAACAATAGCTCAAGTCTACCTGACAGAAGGACTTTACTTGAAGCTAAAAAGATGTTACTGTCAAGAGTTATGACCATGAATGTTTTTAAAAGTATGTCACTCACAGCTCTACACTTAAAAAGAGTAATCTTTATTGTATATCATATTATGGTAAATTATTCTCACGAAACCACAATAAGTAGAAGTGTCAAAACTAGTAATGTACCTTAAAATAATATCTAACACAAAATAATAAATGAAAATTTCACTTACCATCAGCAAATGAAAAAGGCTCATATTTAACTTCTTTCTGGGGACTATTCTTGTCACCCTGTGGGGGGAAAACGTTTAATTTTAAAACAGGATATTGAGTATAAAACTTGTTTTCTAGTTGGCTGTTCAATTTCACAAATACTTTCAATGCAAAAACCGAGTCAAAATAATGACCAAAAATTATTTAAATGACAAAACAATTAAAATGAAATTGTAAAGCCAGAGATCCTACTCTTTAACTGAATACAACCTTTGAAGGGTACAGCCACAGACACCTGCATGTTCTAACCAATGTTAAGCCACTAAAGCTAGGACCTAACAGGGAATCTAGTAGTGCAGGCACAACAGAGCTCTACGGTAAAGAAAACCCAATCCTGTAGTTTTACCAATACATCAAGCCATATTAAGGGGACATTACCTCAATAAAAGAAGCTAAGTCAAATGACTGCTATTTATATGAACTGGTCAGCTATGGGTATCTTCCTGTGTAGTCCAGGCTGGCCTTGATCTCCCTATGTAGCCCATGATGTCCTCAAACTCAAGACGTTCCTCCTGTCTCAGCCTCCAGTGGGCTGGGATGACAGACATGCACCATCACACTCAGTCCATCTTCTGCTTTAGTCCATGAGAACTCAAGTTATTTTGCAAAGATAAACATATAAAGAGATCTGACTACATAGATGAGCACTGTGAGTAGGAACGCACTGCCTCAACTCATCTCAGTGTGTATTAGGAAAAAATAACTTCTCCAGACACAGAGCCATCAGCTTCTTGAGAACTATAGTGAGAGTGAAGACTACACCAGCAGCTGAAAGATGGCTGGGGTGGTAGGAGGTCAAGGGCATCCCCGAATAAAAAGTAGGTCAACTATTTTTTTTTCTTTTTGAGACAGGGTCTCGCTTTGTAGTTCAGGCTGGCTCTGAGCTCACTATGGAGCCCAGGCAAGCCTGGAACTCAGCAATCCTCCTGCCTCTGCCTCCCGAGTGCTGGGATGACAGGCGTGAGCCACCACGCCTGGCAACTATTTCTTTTTTATACAGATAATGGAATATCCAGAGTAACTGTGAAAAAAGTTATATAATGTAAAACAACACCGGAAAACCAAAACCTAATCCTAAAAATGTTGAAGCAACCCAAAAGACAAAAAACAAAGAGTAATGGCAAGAAGTAAAAGTTTAAGGTGGTAACATATCTATGGTAGCATTAAATGTTAGGTGGTCTAAATATAAGAATGGAATTTAAATATAGCAATTTAAATCATGTGTTCCCTCATCACAATGGCACCACCAAACTAGAATCAAAACAGGTTAAGAGGAAAATTACATAGATACTTCTAATACATGGTTTAAAAGGAACCACATGGTATAAGAGAAAGGTTGCAGATGCTTTCTTCTAGGCTGTAGCTTTTATTTCATCATTTATCATAAGGTCTTTTGCAGGGAAAAGATCTTCATTTTTTGATGGAATCAAATCTATTTTTATTTTAGTCACTTGTGCCCTTGATGTCATATCTAAAAACCGTTTCCTAAACTGGGCATAGTAATCCCAGCATTCAGGAGGCTGAGGCACTACAAAGTCACAAGTGCAAGGCCAGCCTGGACTACACAGTAAGACACTGTCTCAAAAAACCAAAAAAAGGGGGAGGGGATTTAGCTAAGTGGTTACAGTGTCTGCCTTGCAAGCGCAAGGTCCTGAATCCGAACCCTGGCACCATGCACCATAATGCTGGGCATGATGGCTCGCGCCTGTAATCCCAGCATTTGGGAGGTAGAGGCAGGACAATTGCTGTGAGTTGGAGGCTTGCCTGGGCTACACAGTGAGTGTAGGGAAAAAAAAAAAATCAAACAAACAAAAAAGTAAAACTATTTCCTAGTCCAATGTCATGAAGAATTTATATTCAGGTTTTCCTCGAAGAGTTTTGCTATTTTAATTCTTCCTTTTAGGTATTTTGGTATATTCTAGGTTAACTTTTTATATGGTGTGATGTTCAGATTTACAAGCAGTAAACCCTTATGAACTTGATTTGTGTTACGGTTTTGGAAACAATGGTATGTGACCCACATGTCAAAGGGTTAGCATCTAGGAGAGAATTCAAAATTGAGAAGAGTAAAAACTCAAACAGTACAATAAGGAAACCAGCAAAAGGCACATTTTGGCCAAGATCCTCTTAGTGGCACAGATAAGCACGGCAGATAAGCACATGCAGACAGAGTCAGCATCATTAACTGCCAGTGCAGCGCAAAGTGAGAGCCACACCACAGCCTGACCTCGGGCTAACAGGACGGCAGTGACCCGACGGCTGGTGAAGACGCGGGGAGAGCGGCCGCACCTGCTGCTGACCAGGAGGTAAACAGCAGCAAAGCACTAGCCGTTCTTAAGAATTAAACCTGGGGCCGGAGGGTTAGCTCAGTGGTTCCGGCACCTGCCTCGCAAGCGCAAGGTCATGAGTTCGATCCCCGGAAACCACATACAATGCTGGGTGTAGAGACTCACGCCCACCAACAATCAATACTGCATACCACAGTGCCAGGCGTGGTGGCTCACCCCTGTCATCCCAGCACTCGGGAGGCAGAGACAGGAGGATTGCTGAGTTCCAGGCTTGCCTGGGCTACATAGTGAGCTCAGGGCCAGCCTGAACTACAAAGCGAGACCCTGTCTCAAAAAAAAAAGAAAAAAAAGAATTAAACCTGTAACTCCCAATCAACTGCATCCTGGACATTTACTCCAGTGAAATAAAACCTCTATACACGAGTATTTATCCTAGCTTTTCTTTACAGACAAAACCTAAAATCAACCCGTGTCTCTCAGTAGGTGAAGGAGAAAGCAAACTTGTATCCACACCACAAAAGACTATGTGCTAGGGCCGGAGGGTTAGCTCAGTGGTGCCGGCGCCTGCCTTGCAAGCGCAAGGTCCTGAGTTCGATCCCCGGTAACCACATATAATGCTGGGTGTGGAGACATGCCCACCAACAATCAACACCGCATACCACAATGCCGGACGTGGTGGCTCACGCCTGTAATCCCAGCACTCGGGAGGCAGAGACAGGAGGATTGCTGAGTTCGCGGCGGCTTGCCTGGGCTACATAGTGAGCTCAGGGCCAGCCTGAACTACAAAGCGAGACCCTGTCTCAAAAAGCAAAAAAAAAAAAAAAAAAAAGACTATGTGCTAACAAAAAGGAAGGAACTATTGTTTTATACACAGGAACATGGATGAAACTCCAGAGAATTATGTGATTGAGAAAAGTCAATTCCAAAAAGGTTACCTTTGAAAAGGCCTTGCTTTTGCTACAAAACTTTCTTGAAAGAACAATTACAGAAATGAGGAAACAGGTTAGTAGTCACTAGGAATTAAGGAGAGGTCAGCAGAAGGAAAACGAGTCCACGGCTATAAATGGCAACTCTGAGAGAGGGCGACAGTGACGGGAACCCCGGTGTCGGCGTCAGCGTGTGACACCATAGTGCAGTCGGGCAAGGAGTGAACTCTGGAGGACAGAGGCGAAGAGGACTACGGACCTCTGCATTATTGCTTGTAATTCCACGTGCTTCTAAAATTATCTCAAAGTTTAATTTTTTAAAAAGTACTTTTAGCTGGACACAGTGGCACACACCTGCAATTCCAGCTACTCAGGAGGTTGAGGCAGAAGGATTTACAAGTTCAAGGGCAGTCTGGCAAACATAGTGAAAAAAAAAAAAAAAGTGTTTTGAACACATACACAGAGAAATTATCATCTTCAGATTTTAATTTTAAAATTTGCTCACCAGGAAATTTTTCATTCTGAAGAAAAATTCAATATGTAATTCAGCTCTATTTTAATTAAACCTAAAGTAATATAACTTATAAAGTGTAAGGTTGCTGTAGTTGTGATCTTAATATTTCCAGACATACCCATAGCGTCCAAGAAAAGATGTTACATGTCACAATGCACGTTAGTGAGCCAATATTCTGTACCACTGATTCCATCTAAAAATTAGAATAATTCTATGCTTTACATGGACACTATTAATATGCACTGAAAATGCTAGAAATTTATGCAAAGTGCTTTCAGGAGATAAACATAAAATTAATACACCTACAAATTATAGGGGGAAAGAAAATACTATGCTGCTTCTATGATAAAAAGTAGCACAGGGTAGAGCTTTCCCCTTTCCTGTTGTTAAGTTCTACACCTCACTTGGAAGCCTTACCTCACTATACACACCCATGTATGGCTGAAAGAGGCTCATCCATTATACTAACGATGCAAAGTGACTGCTGAGCACGACAGAAATGGTTAACACTAGAAAGTCCACAATGAGAACCTACTGTATTTGGCTGCTGGTTCACTTTTTTATCTTCTATATCCTTGAATTTTGATCGAAAAGAGACCATTTTCTCTTGAAGTTCGGGTGTACAAAGTTCATACACATCCAACATTAGGGGAAATTTAACATCCTACACATACACCAAAAAAAACAAAAAGTGAAGACAGATTGTTATTTAAAGACACCCTTTCAAAGTCATGCTTTCATAGTTCAAATATAGCTGAAAACAAAACCTGTGAAAATTATGGGAAGACTGTGGTACAGCTGAAAACTTCATAGGACTTATCCTTTAGAATCATCTGGTTCTAATATTTTTGGGGGGCTGAGCTAAGTTTTAAATATAGGGCCTTTGCACTAAGCCACATCGCTAGAGTTTAATTTTACATTAAGTCAAGATCTCACTAGGTCAATAAATTACCCATTTGTGGCTCAAAGCTGTGATCCTCCTGCCTCAGCCTCTCAGTGCACACATTACAGGTATGCAGCACCATGCCCAGCTAATGCTAACTCTTTTAAGGTAAGAACTTTTCAAATATGTTTTTTTAATAAACATTTTAGCTTATAAAACTGACCACAGAAAAGGAATTAAAATTTATGTAACAAAATCATCAATTCAGAAAAATCAGCCTAGTTCTTATGAAAATAATGGATCCCCAACACTGGATTAAACTTAGAAAATTATTTACTTGAAACATAATTTTACAAAGGAACAGTACTGATATCATTCACTAACTCTATTAAGATATACTTAAAGCCAGGAACAGTGGCACATGCCTGTAAGTTACTACTCAGGAGGCTTAAACAGGAGGATCACCAAATTTAAGTTCAGTCATGGGCAGTTTAGTGAGACCTGTCTCAAAATATAAAAGAGCTATAGATGTCTTAGAGCACCCTTGGGTTCAAGGCCCAGTATCACACATACACAAAAAAGATATTTGTAATAAATACTAGTAGATACTTAAACTACACTAACTTTCCTATATAACACTAAGCAACTAAGCATAAAAACTGCTATGAATTTTAGAACAAGAAGTTAAAATTGTATACCTCTCCCAAGGATCAGGAAGTCTGTAGTCACACAGTAGACCTATGTCTCAACAGAAATCGTTAAGTTACAGGTTAGCCCCTAAGGAAGGGATTACCATTTCAACAGTCTTTGGGCACTGGTGGCTTAACTTTCTGTTTCCCTGGAGGAAAGGAACCACCTAGACTCTAACCTGCTTTTCTGTCTCCTTCATTCTCACCCAAATCAGCTCCTCTGAAATGAAGGAGGTGGTCTGGAGCAGCACTTGTGGAGTGCAGGGATCCATCAGAATTACCTGGGACTCCTCTGACATATATATGGCCCCAGGCTTCAACCAAGAAGCTTAATCAGATGCTTGGGGGTAGAGGGAGAAGCCAGGAGTATGTACAATTAGAAACAGGGCAATGATCCCAATACACATTCTTGGTTTACAGTAAGTAATGCTAAAGATGCTTTAAATATTTCAAAGATAGCTTACCATATCCTTAAAGAAACAAAAGAACCTATTTTAAGTTAGGTATCTCCTTGTAATAATTCTATTTTTTATATAAACTAAAGCACATTACTAACCTTAAGAACTTTGGCATTAACTGATTCCTTCTCTTTATAAAAAAACCGAACCATCTGAATAGTTAAGTAAGCAGGTAGCCGGCTGATCTTGGACTAAGGAGAGAAAATGGGAAGAAATTCTTTACATCCAATTACCATACTTTTTTTTTTTTTTTTTTTGAGACAGGGTCTCGCTTTGTAGTTGAGGCTGGCTCTGAGCTCACTATGTAGCCCAGGCAAACCTCGAACTCAGCAATCCTCCTGTCTCTGCCTCCCAAGTGCTGGGATTACAGGCGTGAGCCACCACGCCTGGCACTGTGGTATGCGGTGTTGATTGTTGGTGGGCCTGAGTCTCCACACCCAGCACTGTATGTGGTTACCAGGGATCAAACTCAGGACCTTGCACTTGCGAGGCAGGCGCCGGAACCACTGAGCTAACCCTTCGGCCCACCATACATTTTTAATATCATGATGGTTACAGAAAATAATTTTAAAAAGATGGGGTAAAAATTAACTGGAAACTTTTTAATGGAATGGTACTGAATTTCAAAAGGAAATGTACAACTTACAGATTTGATGTACAAAGCATTTCTTTGCAACGTTGGAGACTGTTTGGTGATTTCTTCTTGAAGTCGCTAAAAAGTACATAACAGACAACCAAATATTAACTTGAAGATTTAACTTTTCTCTGTAATACAGAATCACTCTCTTAATTCTTTTTAATAAAGCAGTACTACTTGCCAGACAACATGTAATATATCCATGGATTTATATCATTGAGAAATAATCCAAATTCAGTATGGAAGGTTTCTAAATGATGCTCAATTCTTATAAGGAATCAAATAATTTGTACTGCTGTGAACTCTTGAGTATAAACAGTATTTTCAGTTTTCAGATATGATCCAGATATTGCTTCAATTAAGAGAACTTACATTGCATTTTATATAGCCTAACAAAACCTCTGTTGTTTCACTGTCGAGTATCAGAATACTTAAAGAGAATATAGGAAACGTGTTCTTTATGCTCTATGTACACAAGGTTTCCAACATCAATCAAGTATTTTTAAAATAAAAAATGCTACAACACAAATTTCTTGTTAAATAATGGACCCCAGAATGCAACTGCTCCTGTCTTAACCATCATGATCATTCTCCCACTTCTGACAACCTGTGTGTCACTGTGCAAGACATTTATTCCCTCTGGGCTCATTTGTTAAAGGTGGCAGTAAAAATGCTGTTGTAAGAAGTACATAAGTACTCAAAATTTTAGAAAAGAAATAAATACATCTATGAACACAAGAGAAGTACAGCTGGTGTGATGTCACTCATCAATAGGTAACACCTGTTATCAACAAACCACTATCATATAGACCAGTGGTGGTGAGCTGTAGCTCATGTACCATAGTAGGCTGTCTGTATCCCGAAAGCTCTAAAAGGGTTGCCACCTATTCTAGATCTTCCAATTATACTTGGCATCTCATAAATTTACAAAATCACGAAGAAAATATGACCTTAAGAGTCTCTGCCAAAACATTTCATTCTGCACTCTCCAATTAACACATTTTTCAATGCCTTCAAAATAATGCATCATGATTTACAAAGCCAAATTAATAATGCTCTTGTCTACGAAATGAGAGACAAATTAAGGTTTGATGTCTGGATGTATATGTTTCCTGTTACTCAGAGTACCTATGTTCTATAAGATCATCATAAGCATTGAACCACTGGCCCTAGAGGAAAGAAAGGCTAAGTTCCTGTGAGCTCTGATCATACATAGCCTTCCATCAACAATAAATACGTAACCTTCTTATATGTGTTCTATTTAAGACACTTTATTTCACATATTGTGCTGGTTAACACTGAACACAAAGCCAACAGGACCGTAACTAGGCCTAAGTGAAGCGTCTCCATCCATGTCTCAGTTAAGCAAAGCACAGCCTTCCTGTACCAAGGAACACTAGACAGCACTTGGGCACCATGGCTGAGGGTCATTTGAAACACTGAATCGCCAAGAGAACACATGAGCAATGAAAAGACATGGTACAAAATGTACTGCAGAGCAGCTGGGACTGACCCCAGCTGAGGCTGCACGTGTGCCGGTGACTCAAAACCTGTGTGTCATATACTGGTACAAATTCCCAATTTAAAAAAAAAACCCTGTGGGGGCTGGAGGGTTAGCTCAGTGGTTCCGGTGCCTGCTCTGCAAGCACAAGGTCCTGAGTTCAATCCCAGGTAACCACATATAATGCTGGGTGTGGAGACACGCCCACCAACAATCAACACCGCATACCACAATGCCGGACGTGGTGGCTCACGCCTGTCATCCCAGCACTCGGGAGGCAGAGACAGGAGGATTGCTGAGTTCGCAGCGGCTTGCCTGGACACCATAGTGGGGCCAGCCTGAACTACAAAGTGAGACCCTGTCTCAAAAGCAAAAAAACAAAACAAAACAAAACAAAAAAACCCCTGTGCTGTTCTCCTCGGCACATTGCCTGGTGATAGCTCTGGCATTTGTGAAAGGAGTACTGTCTTTAGGAGACAGAGACTAGCAGGCAGTTGTACTTGTAAAACATGGAATCCACAGATAATGACAACAGACTGTGTCTGTCCTTACCAATTTAAGTCCTGTAAAAAGATACTTGACCTCCTGATTAATAAAACAGCTAAGCTGAAGCTGATTTTCCTTTCCTTTGGTGACTTCTTCCTCTTCAGATTCTGTACATTTCATGCTTTGCAAAATATAAGGAATGCCAACAACAGGTATTTCTTATGTAATTTCTGATACAATAAATACCCTAATGCTATTAAACTAATAATCTTTCACTGGTATTTAGTTTAGGCTGATTTGATTTTCACTTTTTTTTGGTACCAAGGATCGAACTTGGGACCTTTTGCTTGAGAGACAGGCACAGAACCACTGACCTAAATTCCCACCACCATTCACTGCTATTTAAAATATACTATTCTAGGCCAGAGATTGAGCTCAGTGGTTCCGACAGCTGCCTAGCAAGCAAAGGGTCCCTGGTTCAATCCTGGTAACCACATACAATACCAGGCATGGTGACTCACACCCACTGGCAATCAGTTCCATATACTACAGTGCCGGGCATGGTGGCTCACGCCTGTAATCCCAGCACTTGGGAGGCAGAGGCAGGAGAATTGCTGAGTTCCAGGCTTGCCTGGGCTACATGGTGAGCTCAAGGCCAGCCTGAACTACAAAGTAAGACCCTGTCTCAAAAAAAACAACAACAACAAAAAAGAATTCCTAATTTTCACTACCATTTTTCAGGCATAAAAATCTCTGAAGAATTTTCCTTCTTCTATCCCACCCATATGCTGCCCAGCCAACTATGCTATTTAAGCTGGTTTATTTCTTATAAGTTATAAATGTAGTCTATATAAAGGATACGTAGTTTCAAACTCAACACCAAAGAACTGATCAATTAGGCTTTTCTTTTTAGTAGGAGTCACGGCTGATGCAGATGAAGAATCTGTCTGCAAAAATCAAAATGAAATTAAAATTCCAATCTTACTCAATGTAAATATTAATATATTTTCTTCCACACAATCTAATTCAGTAATACACGTTTAAAATTTTTTAGCCAGGCATGGTGGCCCACGCCTGTAATCCCAGCACTCGGGAGGCAGAGGCAGGAGGACTGCTGTGAGTTCGAGGCTTGCCTGGGCTACACAGTGAGTTCAGGGTCAGCCTGAACTACAAAGCAAGACCCTGTCTCAAAAAACTAAAAAAATTAAAATTAAAATAAAATATTTTAAATGTAGGGCCAGCGATTTAGGTCTGTGGTTCAGGCGTCTGCCTTGCAAATGCGAGGTCCCGAGTTTGGTCCCCAATAACCATGCACTACAGTGCCAAGGGGGGGACACACCCACCAGCAATCAGTGCCACACACCACAATGCCGGGTGTGGTGGCTCATGCCTATAATCCCAGCACTTGGGAGGCAGAAGCACATATAAAGTATTTAAATATATACCTGGTGATTAAAATGATTTTACTTCCAGCCTGTGGGGCAAGAAAATAAAAACCAACAACAAAAGAACAGAGTGATGAAAGTCTAAAATCAATTACCTCTTTAACAGAATCATCCTCTATGGCTTCCAATTTCTGCTGCAATACTCGCATCATCTGTATCCAACATTCATTAGCATCCTGTAAAGTGTAAATAGTAACAAAGTAACCCAGCAGTACAGGTACAACTGTAAAATCCAAAATAATTACTGTTTGCTTAGGAAAGAAAGACATTTTCTCTTTTAAAGACTCAAACAATGGGCTGGAGATTTAGCTCAGTGGTTCTGGTGCCTGCCTCGCAAGCGCAAGGTCCTGAGTGCGATCCCTGGTAACCACATATAATGCTGGGCCTTGGTGACTCATGCCCATCAGCCATCAATACCACGTACCACAGTGCCGGGCATGGTGGCTCACGCCTGTAATCCCAGCACTCGGGAGGCAGAGGCAGGAGGATTGCTGAGTTCCAGTCTTGCCTGGGCTACGTAGTGAGCTCAGGGCTAGCCCAGACTACAAAAGCGAGACCCTGTCTCAAAAACACACACACTGGGCCGGAGGGTTAGCTCAGTGGTTCCGGCGCCTGCCTCACAAGCGTAAGGACCTGAGTTC